>JAWQFJ010022704.1:0-12177 GCA_034096865.1 Theodoxus fluviatilis | reverse complement strand
ATGGCCGGAGAAGAGTTCACCAGGGGTCATATGGTAATTAGCAGCGCAGCCATGATCGTAGGTTACACAACTTCCGGTGCTATATGTTGGGGTACGTTTCGGGTCTGTGTTGAGGAGTGATGATCGCTAGATCGTGACAAAAGGAGGGCATTAAAAACATGCAAACAATTTATTTAGATCAATAACTATTCGAAATTAGTCATAATAGACTATTGTAACGAATAACTTCTGCACAAAACCCACAGAAGATAAGTAAACAAACCACAGCCTACGTACCTAGCAGACGAACACGATCGAACCGTAGCCACTACGCCAGCAGACGATCGAGCTAGTGTGATATAATGTTTCATGTAAAGCTCGAATGAGTGGCAGCAGATTGCTGTTTAGTTCTGATTGAATTGACAGTTTTGTTTCTTTGGTCTGGCTAGGACAGAAAATTCACGATCATCAATAAATGAGTGCATGATCAACTTGCTCGCATTCGGCGTAATGTAAGTTGTAACGTGTAAGATTATGACAAGAAAATGGAATTAAAGCACAAAACAAAGTTTCATGACAACCGAAATCACCGATTACATTAATAACTGACCATTTTTACACTTACAGCTATGTGCTCAAACCTTACAAAGCAAATAAAACACACTGCGGGGAGTGTCCCGGACACGCATCAAAACTAAGTGCACGAGTGATCAGTTCGCTTTGCTCTCATTTGTTTCTTCTGCTACGACATGGTAAGCTGGCTATGCCAAGAAACCAACGTCTAAATCAGAGTTAGTTGATATATTTTTCTTTCTAAGGTAATGTCCGCGAGGAAGAAAACGCGTTACGTTGACTCTCTCAAACACGATGCCAGTCGACGTTACCTCAACAAAATTGAGGTGATCGGTCTAGTGGTTTTTGTGCTCAGTAGCCTTACACAGCCTACAAAGGCTGATAGGCCATAAAACTCCATCCATCCATCCATCCATCCATACCAGCTGACGAAGGACCAACTTGATCCGGAATTGAGGAACATTCCGCCAACGAGTGCCATGGACATATTTAATTGTTGTACTCGGAACATCGGCGTACACGTTAGAAGAGTTTAAGAAGTATAGGTCTTTGGAAGCCTATCGATTCTTCATAGCAGGATTCGTGGGAGATATCTGCTGATTCTCGCCGGGTGTTTGTCTCGAAGGTCAGATCTATTCTGTAAGTGTACTTTTTCCATCCTCTTCTAGCTTCGGTCACCTTTTGCACAATCGGCCCTTGATTGGTTTATCTGATAGTATAAATTAGTAGGAGTGTTTGACTCCTCTTTATTTGTCTTTTTGTTGGTTGTTAAAACAATCTTTCACGCAGCAAGAAGTCGGCATGGTTGAACGTCTCCCGTAGCACAGCTTAGCAGACAGCTCTCGCCTCCTACCAACATGGCTGAAAGCACGTGGCTTCTACAAATAACTCCGGAAGTGATGACAACGCGTCTCCGGTCATACTTTGCCTACTACACAAAATCGCACCTTTACAATACCGATGGTATATATTTCATTGCAAGACCCTTGCGAGTACTGAAGGTGAAGCACATTGAAAGCGAGCCAAGCACTGAGAGCTCCAGACACCTGACTAAAGAGAGAACATGCAGTTCGGGAGACTTTGCCTCGTTACAAAGGCGGGTTTTGCTTTCCAGGTCGGAGTCCGCCGTGTCTGGCCATCGACACCCTTACACAAGGGTCACTCAGTAGTGACCCGGCTGTGTGACGCGTGACACTGGCCTGTCGTCAGGTACAGGCTTGTCTGCCTCGTGCCGTACGTTCCATGCATTGCTTACATACTTAAGTCTCTTCTGGTCACTCATCCCTTGAAATTCATTCCTGGTGGAACGACTAGGGAGAGAAAAGGTTACTTATCTGTGGATATACTTTTTCAAGTTAGCATAGATGATTGTTAGGCATTTAGATGAAAAGCAAGTGCATGCTTAATGACTATTTTTTAAAGTGTGTGTGTGTGTGTGTGTGTGTGTGTGTGTGTGTGTGTGTGTGTGTGTGTGTCTGTGTGTGTGTGTGTGTGTGTGTGTGTGTGTGTGTGTGTGTGTGTGTGTGTGTGTGTGTGTTTGTTTGTTTGTTTGTTTGTTTCCACTCGCAATCTGTACACTTGACAAGAAAAAGGGAAAAATCAGAAAATGGAAGAGGGTTAATGTCCTGCTCTCCTTTGGGAGCACAGACAAAGGTCAAGGTCACGGAAAGGGCAAAGTGCGTGCTTTTATGTTGCGACTTTTTACTCATTCATGGATGCTCAAACTGCACTATTTTACCCCCTGGTCATTCGGATACTTTGGTCTTATTTCTAACACCATTTCAGCTCCCTAGGAAGCGTTGGGCCGAGCTGCGGATGACCTCGCCAAAATGAATTCACACTTTTCCAGGTCAGACTTCACGGGTATCCGTTATATTCCTCGGTGGAGAGAGGGGAGAAAAGTGAATAAAGCGCCTTGGTCATGGATGCAATTCTGTGATTGGACGCTGCACCCTCAAATGGCAGACGACTGTACATAGGTCAAAAGTGCTCACCACTCGATTATTGAGCCCGGGGAGACCAACATTTCTCTGGGCAGCACGGACGCCCCAGCCTGTAGCGTGGAAAATCGTGTCCCGTGTAAAATCGTGACCGGAAGTCATCGCAGAGTTATCTGCTCGGCTTTCTCTTATGCGATTTACCGCTCCTGCACCTGTTCTTCGCATGGAATATATTCCGACAAACGACGCATTCGTTGCTTTACGAGGTTTTGGTGCATTTGTGTAGTTTAACACATGATGTAGCGTTCAAAAAAGTTTTTCCCCGTGCAAAGCCGTCTCCCCTGCCGGAAATAATATGGGAGTCACCTCCCTGTAGTCTATTTGTAGTATGGTTTTATAAAACGCGACCGTTGACTGACTTGGCACGCCCGGGGAGTTATGCTAAGATCCGGCCGCGTTAATATATGCGTTTTGTGACAAACGTCTTGCTAGGTGGTACTGTACTCCATGCACCTTAACGGTGCGCGTGATTCGGGTGTAATCTTAAGCTAAACGACGTTCCGAATGTTTCCGACTTCGACCATTTCAGCAGCGCCAATAAACGTCGTTTAGCTTAAGATTACACCCGAATCACGCGCACCGTTAAGATGCATGGAGTACAGTACCGCCGAGAAAGACGTTTGTCACAAAACGCAGATATATTTACGCGGCCGGATCTTAGCATAACTCCCCGGGCGTGCCAAGTCAGTCAGGCGGAGTGGCGGGTGCCGTCTCTTTTTAGAGTTGAATTTTCAGCACGTCCCGAGCAGATAACTCTGCGATGACTTCCGGTCACGATTTTCCACGGGACACGATTTTCCACGCTACACAGCCCCAGAGGTTTTCCTTTGGATTTCTTTTCAGAAGCAGTCTTGTCTTTTCAACACTGCCTTGGTATCTCGTTCTCCGCCCTGCCGTATTTGGTCTTTAGAGAAGTCACTTACTGTAGCTCCATCTTCAGTCAGAGCGTATGTCAGATAGTTAACCTGCTTTGTGCAAACCATTCCTAGGTTCGGTGCATATGAAGTGTGTCTTTGAGTAAACCCATTAAACTTGTATGTGCTGCACAATGTATATATATAAAATTACCCGAGATCTACCATTTGGTGATTCCGATTTCTTCATCTAAGATGCTCGATTTGTTGTATACAGTACTCGTCCAAAATGCTATTATTTTCCTGTGTCTTTTATTAATCCACTAAACAATAAGTTTGTTGTGGGGTCGACATATTACTGTGATACAGTCTAACTTATTTCCATCTCTGAGAAAGTCCGTTTGCCGAGTTAACAATGTGCTGGAAATCCAAACAAATTGAAACCTCTTGATTTAGAATATCTGTTTGTTATTTCTTTACCCTTCAAAAGTTGATTTCGAATGCACACAGTGCATTGTAACACCACTGTCTAATCAGCTCGAGTATGGCGACGGAAGAAGTAGAGTTACCACACGCTATTGTTTATTTCACTTTCTCAAGGGCAAGGAAGCTGATTTGGTTCAGAAATGGACATTTTTAAAGCAGTCGGTCGCATCAAGCGTCATGCTACGCAGCAGGTCATCTCCACGCAAAATTTGCGTACGCTATGCAGCAGGACACGCGCAGTAAGCTATCTGTAGATGGCGAGTATCCTGGAGAAACGCAGGAGGTCATTATGACTAGCCACGTCCATTTTCACGCTCCACTTTTCCCGCGAACACACTTCATGACTTCACAGTGTCACTTTGTGACAAAGGAAAACGTGTTCGTTAGTTGTTCGGAATCCGCAGTTTATTTGTAAGGGCGGAAAGTAGCATTCGATGACTTCAGCGACAGCTAAGAATCACTGCTCCCAGACTATTTCAGTAAGACATAAGTGCACTTAGACGTGGGTGCTCAACCCACGCACGAACTGGACGTGTCTGGATTGTGTGTGCGTTTTGACGTAGTGCAGGGACGACAAAGTAGAGCAGGATGAGGTAGGTGGCTTTTGTGGAGTCATGCAGCCAGCCCGTGAACTGCGGAGGTCAGTCAGGTCATTGGGGCTTTGGTACGGAGAACAAAGCCAGGTGAACCTGAACTAACCAGCCCTCGGTGTAAGCACGTCGCTGAATGAGAAGAGCCGCCACACGCACAGGGGGTTAGAGGCAACAGTGGGTGTTTCCTTTCCGAGTTGCGAGTGAGAAACTAGATATGTGACACACGAGAGGTGGACCTGTCTGTGTCGTCGCGTACTGTGTACTTGCAGGATCGTCCAGTGTCATGAGTAAAAGAACAATAGCTGCAATCATCATCATCATCATCATCGTCATCATCATCATCATCATCATCATCATCATCATCATCATCATCATCATCATCATCATCATCATCATCATCATCATCATCATTGTTATATTATTATTATTATCATCATCATCATCATCATCATCACCATCATCATCATCATCATCATCATCATCATCATCATCATCAACATCAACATCATCATCATCAGTGTCATTATCATTATCATTAATTGTTGGCGGTGCTGGCGTCAGCAGCGTCATTGGTGTCGGCGTCGCCACCATTATATGTATATCACCATCATAACTTGAACATCAACTACAGCAGCAGCAGAAGCAATAACAAGCAACCTATGCCTTGAAGTATTTACATGGATTCTCATGTAAAGACTTCCTGTCTCTGATGTTGTGTTGTTCGGACGCTACGTTTACATGAATAATCGACGACACGACCCTCTTGACAAGCCGACTGGACAGACAACGTTTTCAAAGAGTTGACGTCTGTGTCCACCTCAAGCTGACATCGATCCCTGGTGAGGACGAAAATTGAGTCAACGAGGGATCTAAGTCCATGCGTTCGTGTCTTGATGCGATGACATTTAAAATGTACCCAAGTCCAACTCAGTTTAACTAATATTGGAGTCCGTTATCAAGAGAAAACTAATGATGTGCTTGTACGTGCAGTGTCTGCACCCAACGATCTCGGTTGCACAGACAACACATATTCACAAAACAAGCAGCAACGAGGTGGGCTGTAAGGGCATCACATGGACGAGTTGATGTGTATTGTATTGTATTGTATTGTATTGTGTTGTATTGTATTGTATTATATTGTATTGTATTGTATTGTATTGTATTGTGTTGTATTGTATTGTATTGTATTGTATTGTATTGTGTTGTATTGTATTGTATTGTATTGTATTGTATTGTATTGTATTGTATTGTATTGTATTGTATTGTATTGTATTGTATTGTATTGTATTGTATTGTATTGTATTATATTCGACCTGCACACGAACCCAGCGGCATCGCTGTTGGATTCCATACAGCTGCCCATGCTCTTGGTGACCGATGCTGACGGAAACAATCAAAGTTGATTACGTGGCTTAAGGAGAAGAGCCTCCGCTTGAAGACTTTGTTCAACTCATGCCTTGTAAGAAAGGGTGTGCAAGGAATGGCGCCTGGTTCATGGGAACTCTTCCAAGGTCGTGTTTATTCCCTCAGTGCCAACGCGTGCATGTTGCTTTTATACGTTATTTGTCACATTCAGTTTGCAAAACCGTGTAGGCCTGACAACCAAAGAATGCCATCGATGTGTGGGTGACTGTTAATGAGCAGAAGTGCCCTGGTTTTTATTATAATTGCAAATGTTGGCAGTTTGCGGAAAGGTGACAATCGGAACAAGATGAAAACAAAAGGTGAACTCGTACTTGTAATCTAGTGTCATTAAGTTTGCTTAACATCTCACGACATATTTCGGGATGTCATACATGAAGATAGATACATCCCTCTGACATGGGTCACTTGTGCGGTACATTGTAGGATGAGCATTGACTGAAGATTACCCAGCAGGGGTTAATTTTTCAAGTACGTTGCTGTACTGAGCTACCTGCACTGTACTGGGGAGAGGTAAAGACAGGGCAACACGTTCAGTGCGAAATCGGAGTAAGACAAAGCCTTTCCTTGTCTTCAGAGCGCCAAGCACGCGCGTCACGTACGACCTAGAAACGCACGCACAACACGCCAGCATCATTCGCATTCGAGCCAAACCTCAGTACGTTTCACACTAGACATGCCTCATCTTCGTCAAACTCGAGTGAACTCCCCACGTCCGTTCCTCACCTCGTCCAGTGCCCGCAACGAGGGCTCTGGGCCAACTTTTGCATAGCTACCTCTGTCTTTCCCTCGCGCCTCAACGTCGGTGATGACTGTAACTTCATTATTAGCAGTGACGCAATAGCGTGTCAGCGCGAGAATAATTCCTTACCGTTAATTGCCTCCCGACTTGAACTCGCTGTAGATATTTTTATCTGCACTCGTGAAAGGGGTCGAACGTCGGCTGATAAATTGAGCTGTTGTTTCTTCTGGTTGGTTCGGCATTCCGCCGACGCATTCAAATGTGCAACGCACTCTGCCAGGGATTCTTCACAGACGTCAATGCAAGAGTTGAGGATGGGCCAGGTGATCGAGTCGAATTCCTTTGAGATTGTTTGTTGGTGAAAAAGACACGGTGACCACATGAAGTACGCCGATGGAAAGTTGATTCACTGCACTCGTCTCGGTGCAGTACGCGACCTCTTGCACAGAGAGAGAGAGAGAGAGAGAGAGAGAGAGAGAGAGAGAGAGACAGACAGACAGACAGACAGACAGACAGACAGACAGACAGACAGACAGACAGACAGACAGACAGACAGACAGACAGACAGACAGACAGACAGACACACAGACACACAGACAGACACACAGACAGGCAGGCACGCAGGCAGCCAGCCAGCCAGCCAGACAGCCAGACAGACAGACAGACACACAGACAGACAGACAGACAGACAGACATACAGACAGACAGACACAAACAGACACGCAGGCAGGCAGGCAGGCAGGCAAGCACAAACAGACACGCAGACAGGCAGGCAGGCAGACAGACAGACGAGTGCCCAGAGGAAGACAGTGACAGTCGCGAGAGGGTGAGCTCAAAACGAAGGAATAAGATTAGAAGTATAGTAGCAATTTCTTCTCAAATGTGCGATGAGAGAGTTTGTGAAGAGACTGGTGAATTTATTCCATCATATTTCGCAAAGACAAGAAAAGCTCGTACGAACATGCAGCTATATCACTTGAAATGACAGCCATATTACTTGAAATGATGGCTATATCACTTTAAATGACAGCCATATCACTTGAAATGACAGCCATATCACTTGAAATGACAGCCATATAATTTGAAATGACAGCCATATCATTTGAAATGACAGCCACATCACTTGAAATGACAGCCATATCACTTGAAATGACAGCATATCACTTGAAATGACAGCCATATCGCTTGATATGACAGCCATATCACTTGAAATGACAGCCATATCACTTGATATGACACCCATATCACTTGAAATGACAGCCATATAACTTGAAATTACCGCCATATTACTTGAAATGACAGCATATCACTTGAAATGACAGCCATATCACTTGAAATGACAGCATATCATTTTAAATGACAGCCATATCACTTGAAATGACAGCCATATCACTTGAAATGACAGCCATATCACTTGAAATGACAGCATATCACTTGAAATGACAGCCATATCACTTGAAATAAATAACTTGAAATGACAGCCATATCACTTGAAATGACAGCCATATCACTTGAAATGACAGCATATCACTTGACATGACAGCCATATCACTTGAAATGACAGCATTTCACTTGAAATGACAACACTTGTTGGCAGGTCTACCATATGTATTCTTCTGCTTCCGGTTGCAAACTTTCCATGCAAGATGGATGATCTATCCCTGCAACAACAAAAAAACACACTCGCACGAAGTGACTCGAGTACATGCTGCATATGGTCTGCACGTGCACTGCGTGCACAACATGCATAGTCATGCGGCACACCGCGTTGTCTGGCGATCATTCAGGCAGCGCCGCTCCCTGGTCCCTTCCCATCCCACACTCTCTCACACTCTTGAGGCACCGCAGGCTTACAGAATAGTTCACAGACACAGGGGAGGTGCCGACAGCCTGTGGAGACTTCTGCGGTACCTGGGTGAGTCAGCTCAGGTCTGAGCTGGCACTTCTGTTGAGAGAGGGTGGGGGAGGAAAACAGATCAGACAGCGCATCTCCAGAGTTCCTCACCTTTCAGTGGCTTGGCGCTCGTGCCAAACCGTGGCACACCTTGCAGGAGAAGACAATGGGTGCAGCAGTCTGACTGATGGGCAGTGTTGGAGTCAGGCTGTGTCTTTGCACTGAGTGCACGCTGAGTGCCAAATGTGCAATTGGCATTGTCGCTATACTAACGCTCTAGAGGTTGCATGATGATGATATAGAGTGTCTCAGGTCCTTTGAGTGGGGTCATATAGGAAGTCGCAATTTTGTTTGAGAATATGAAAAGCCGACTGCACGCATTCACACAACGTCAATTAGTGACACATTGAAGCGAAAACTTTAACGTAAACAAACGACGGAGTTTGTAAAAAGTATTATTGTGTGTAAACCCAGCCTAAACACTCACATTACAAGACCAAAAGAAGAAGATCTTGATAGCAATGAATTGACAAGACAAAGAGAAACCAAAAGAGTATGGCATGGTCTTGTATGTAAACTGTAAAGTGGATTTGGCAGCAAAGTTTGCAGAAACTGCGTTCCTCGAAACTCGAACTTTTACTTCTGGAGAATCAGTTACTGCATAGAGCGATGCATGAGAATACTGAAAACTTGTGATGAAACTATAAATTCGTAACACATTCACCCAACATTTTCGGTGCTACTTGAGCCGATATTAATGTGTGGCTCGACACCCATATACCGGAAGTGATACATTCTTATATCACCCCCCCCCCCTCCCCTCCCCTCCCCTTACTTCCTTTCCCGAAGTGCTCATCGTCTAGGACATAGAGGGGCCATTTTCTCACAGCAAACGCGGTTGGTCCGCCCACACCTACGTCTACGCTCACCTACCAATTTGCAGATGTTCAATATGAACATGATTCCGTGATGGTCATACGTACATCGCGTACAACACACACGTGTTCAAAGTGGTATTTCTCACATTTTGCTCGACCAAGAAGAGCAGAGGAGGGCACGGTAAAAAAGGAAGATGAGGTTGGATTCGACATACCCCCAGTAGGACGCCCTCCGATACAGCTCGATGACCTTTGACACAGAAACTGCCAGACAAGAAGGAAGGCAAGCGTGTGGAAACAGGGTGTGGAGGAAGTCAGGCAAGAAGGAAGGCAAGCATGTGGAAACAGGGTGTGGAGGAAGACACGCAGAGAACAGGTAGCAACTAGACAGAACCGGAAAATGCTCCATGACATCTGACTCTGTGCAGAGCTGATTCCAAGGGCGTCTGTTCCAAATGTGGACAAAAAGACAGAGGAATGAAAAAAGTTAATAAAGTCCAAGCTAAGAAGAATGGATGGACACGAAGGTGAAGCTAATTTGAGACTTTTTTCTTTTCATACGGCATCATCAGCTAGATTTATTTTCGATCCGGGATAATGTCGTCACATTTCCGATGACCCTGAGAGAAACTGCGGTCGTGTAATCTTAAAAAAAGTTTTGCAGTATGTAACATTACTCATCTCGACAAACCTCGGGAGACCTCATTAAAAAAAGAAATTCACTCTATGGCCGGAGAAGAGTTCATCAGGGGTCATATGGTAATTAGCAGCGCAGCCATGATCGTAGGTTACATAACTTCCGGTGCTATATGTTGGGGTATGTTTCGGGTCTGTGTTGAGGAGTGATTATCGCTAGATCGTGGCAAAAGAATGGCATTAAAACATGCAAAGTGTTTAATTAGATTTAAAAAACCTAATCGAAAATAGTCATAATAGACTATTGTAACGTATACTTTCTGCACAAAACCCACAGAAAATAAGTAAACAAACCACACAATACGTACCTAGCAGACGAACACGATCGAACCGTATTCACTACGCCAGCAGACGATCGAGCTAGTGCAATATAATGTTTCGTGTAAAGCTCGAATGAGTGGCAGCAGATACCTGTTTAGTTCTGGCTTGAATTGACTATTTCGTTTCCCTGGTCAAGCGAGAACAGAAAATTCACGATCGAGTCGATGAGTGCATGATCAACTTGCCCGCATTCGGCGTAATGTAAGTTGTAACGTGTAAGATTATGACAAGAAAATTGCATTAAAGCACAAAGCAAAGTTTCACCACAACTAAATTCACCAATTATATTAATAACTGACCATTTTTACACACCTACAGCTAGTGCTCAAACCTTACAAATCAAACAAAACATACTGTGGGGAGTGTCCCGGTGACGCATCAAAACTCAGTGCACGAGTGATCGTTTCGCTTTTCTCTTATTTGTTTATCTGCTCCGACATGGTCAGCCGGCAGTGCCAAGAAACCAACATCTAAAATAATTAGAGTTAGTTGATACATTTTCTTTCTAAGGTAATGTCCTTGAGGAAGAAAACTCGTTACATTGACTTTCGCAAGCCCGATGCCTGTCGATTTTTACCTCAACAAAATTGAGGTGATTGGTGGGCTCGATCCATACCAGCTGACGCTCCCTGTGGGTTAGGGGGGGGGGGGGGGGGGAGGTAAGAATTGACCCACCACGTCTCCCTTCGCGATTCGTAAGAGGTGAATAAATAGGGACACCGTGACTTTATTTCCGTTTGCTCGATTCTAGCGATTGTCGTGCTTGATGGCCTTACATAGCCTACCAAGGCTGATATGCCGTAAAACTCAATCCATCCATCCATCCTTCGCGATTCGTAAGACTTGATTTGCGCTGACTCGAAACTATTCTAGTGGTTTTTGGGCTCGGTGGCCTTACGTAGCCTACAAAGGCTGATAAGCCGTAAAACCCCATCCATCCACTCATCCATCCATCCATACCAGCTGACGAAGGACCAACTTGATCCGGAATTAAGGAACATTCCGCCAACGAGTGCCATGGACATATTTAATTGTTGTACTCGGAACATCGGCGTACACGTTGGAAGAGTTCAAGAATTATAGGTCTTTGGAACTCTATCGATTCTTCATAGCAGGATTCGTGGGAGATGTCTGCTGATTCTCGCCGGGTGTTTGTCTCGTAAGGTCAGATCTATTCTGTAAATCTTTTTTTCCATCCTCTTCGTCTAGCTTCAGTCACCCTTTGCACAATCGGACCTAGATTGGTTTTCTCTGATGGTATAAAGTAGTAGGAGCGTTTGACTCCTCTTTATTTGTCTTTTTGTTGGTTGTTAAAACAATTTTTCACGCAGCAAAAGTCGGCATGGTTGCACGTCTCCCGTAGCACAGCTTAGCAGACAGCGCTCGCCTCCTACCAACATGGCTGAAAGCACGTGGCTTCTACAAATAACTCCGGAAGTGACGACAACGCGTCCCCGGCCATAGGACCACCGTGATACAGACTTGCAGCACTGACACTTATGTCTACAAAGAACGCTGTATGGACTCCACAGAGAAAGAATACGGTCATCGAACAATTTTTTTTTCAATTTCAGACAAAAACCCTCACAGGTTGCTTCGAACGAGTGTTTGGCGTGTCTTGAAAACAAGTAATCCGACGTTGACCAATTGCAAATAGTTTTTTTTCCTGTCTGTTTCTTTCCTGTCTTTCGTATTGATGACGTCATCGCACATCGTCTCCCCAAAGATTATAGGTTACA
>JAWQFJ010022703.1:0-21610 GCA_034096865.1 Theodoxus fluviatilis | reverse complement strand
GCTGCACTGTACTGTACTGTACTGTACTGTACTGTACTGTACTGCACTGTACTGTACTGTACTGCACTGTACTGTACTGTACAGTGTTGTACTGTACCGTACTGTTCTGTGCTGCACTGTACTGTACTGTACTGTACAGTGTTGTACTGTACCGTACTGTGCTGTGTTGTACTGTACTGTACTGTACTGTACAGTGTTGTACTGTACCGTACTCTGCTGTGTTGTACTGTACTGTATTGTGTTGTACTGTAATGTGCTGTACTGTACCATACTGTGTTGTGTTGTACTGTACTGTGTTGTGTTGTACTGTGCTGTAGTGTACTGTTCTATTCTGTGCTGTATTGTACTGTACTGTGTTGTACTCTACTGTACTGTGATGTACTCTACTGTGCTGTATTGTACTGTACTATGCTGTGCTGTGTTGTACTATGCTGTATTGTGTTGTACTGTAATGTGCTGCACTGTACCATACTGTGTTGTGTTGTACTGTACTGTACTGTGTTGTGTTGTACTGTGCTGTACTGTACTGTTCTATTCTGTGCTGTATTGTACTGTACTGTGTTGTACTCTACTGTACTGTGTACTGTACTGTGCTGTGCTGTGTTGTACTATACTGTATTGTACTGTGCTGTACACTACTGTACTGTGTTGTACTGTATTGTACTGTACTGTACCGTGTTGTACTGTGTTGTACTGTAATGTACTGTGCTTTACAATACCAAACCAATACGTTGTGCTCTACTGTACTATATAGTACTGTACTGTACTGTACTGTGGTGTACTGTACTGTACTGTACTGTGTTGTACTGTACTATATTGTGCTTTACCGTACCAAACTGCAATACGTTGTGCTCTACTGTACTATACTGCTCTATACTGTAGAATGCCGTACTGTCCCTCGCTAGTGTGCTGTGCTGAAGTGCGGTACGCTGTACGGAGTCGTATTACGCTGTGTCTTCTTGTACTGCACTGGACTTCACTGTATCGTACTACATCATGTATAGTATTGTACTGTAGTGTAATGTGCTGTATTTATCATAGTGCATTATGCAGTAGAATACCTTACGACGCAGTACTGTACTGTACTGGATTTCACTGTCTTGTATTATATCCTTTACCGTATTGTGAGGTACTGAACTCTACTGTACTGTACTGTACTGGCTTTCACTGAATTGTATTACATCTTGTACAGTAATGTGCTGTGATGCACTGTTTGTACTGCACTATGCTGTGATGTACTGGCTTTCACTGAATTGTATTACATCTTGTACCGTAATGTGCTGTGATGCACTGTTTGTACTGCACTATGCTGTGATGTACTGTTTGTACTGCACTATGCTGTGATGCACTGTTTGTACTGCACTATGCTGTGATGTACTGTTTGTACTGCACTATGCTGTGATGTACTGTTTGTACTGCACTATGCTGTGATGTACTGTTTGTACTGCACTATGCTGTGATGTACTGTTTGTACTGCACTATGCTGTGATGCACTGTTTGTACTGCACTATGCTGTGATGTACTGTTTGTACTGCACTATGCTGTGATGCACTGTTTGTACATGCACTATGCTGTGATGTACTGTTTGTACTGCACTATGCTGTGATGCACTGTTTGTACTGCACTATGCTGTGATGTACTGTTTGTACTGCACTATGCTGTGATGCACTGTTTGTACTGCACTATGCTGTGATGTACTGTTTGTACTGCACTATGCTGTGATGTACTGTTTGTACTGCACTATGCTGTGATGTACTGTTTGTACTGCACTATGCTGTGATGCACTGTTTGTACTGCACTATGCTGTGATGCACTGTTTGTACTGCACTATGCTGTGATGTACTGTTTGTACTGCACTATGCTGTGATGTACTGTTTGTACTGCACTATGCTGTGATGCACTGTTTGTACTGCACTATGCTGTGATGTACTGTTTGTACTGCACTATGCTGTGATGCACTGTTTGTACTGCACTATGCTGTGATGCACTGTTTGTACTGCCCTATGCTGTGATGCACTGTTTGTACTGCACTATGCTGTGATGCACTGTTTGTACTGCACTATGCTGTGATGCACTGTTTGTACTGCACTATGCTGTGATGTACTGTTTGTACTGCACTATGCTGTGATGCACTGTTTGTACTGCACTATGCTGTGATGCACTGTTTGTACTGCACTATGCTGTGATGTACTGTTTGTACTGCACTATGCTGTGATGTACTGTTTGTACTGCACTATGCTTTGATGCACTGTTTGTACTGCACTATGCTGTGATGTACTGTTTGTACTGCACTATGCTGTGATGTACTGTTTGTACTGCACTATGCTGTGATGTACTGTTTGTACTGCACTATGCTGTGATGTACTGTTTGTACTGCACTATGCTGTGATGTACTGTTTGTACTGCACTATGCTGTGATGTACTGTTTGTACTGCACTATGCTGTGATGTACTGTTTGTACTGCACTATGCTGTGATGTACTGTTTGTACTGCACTATGCTGTGATGTACTGTTTGTACTGCACTATGCTGTGATGCACTGTTTGTACTGCACTATGCTGTGATGCACTGTTTGTACTGCACTATGCTGTGATGTACTGTTTGTACTGCACTATGCTGTGATGCACTGTTTGTACTGCACTATGCTGTGATGTACTGTTTGTACTGCACTATGCTGTGATGCACTGTTTGTACTGCACTATGCTGTGATGCACTGTTTGTACTGCACTATGCTGTGATGCACTGTTTGTACTGCACTATGCTGTGATGCACTGTTTGTACTGCACTATGCTGTGATGCACTGTTTGTACTGCACTATGCTGTGATGTACTGTTTGTACTGCACTATGCTGTGATGCACTGTTTGTACTGCACTATGCTGTGATGCACTGTTTGTACTGCACTATGCTGTGATGCACTGTTTGTACTGCACTATGCTGTGATGTACTGTTTGTACTGCACTATGCTTTGATGCACTGTTTGTACTGCACTATGCTGTGATGTACTGTTTGTACTGCACTATGCTGTGATGCACTGTTTGTACTGCACTATGCTGTGTGGCTCTGTTTGTACTGCACTATGCTGTGATGTACTGTTTGTACTGCACTATGCTGTGATGTACTGTTTGTACTGCACTATGCTGTGATGTACTGTTTGTACTGCACTATGCTGTGATGTACTGTTTGTACTGCACTATGCTGTGATGTACTGTTTGTACTGCACTATGCTGTGATGTACTGTTTGTACTGCACTATGCTGTGATGTACTGTTTGTACTGCACTATGCTGTGATGCACTGTTTGTACTGCACTATGCTGTGATGTACTGTTTGTACTGCACTATGCTGTGATGTACTGTTTGTACTGCACTATGCTGTGATGCACTGTTTGTACTGCACTATGCTGTGATGTACTGTTTGTACTGCACTATGCTGTGATGTACTGTTTGTACTGCACTATGCTGTGATGTACTGTTTGTACTGCACTATGCTGTGATGTACTGTTTGTACTGCACTATGCTGTGATGTACTGTTTGTACTGCACTATGCTGTGATGTACTGTTTGTACTGCACTATGCTGTAATGCACTGTTTGTACTGCACTATGCTGTGATGCACTGTTTGTACTGCACTATGCTGTGATGTACTGTTTGTACTGCACTATGCTGTGATGTACTGTTTGTACTGCACTATGCTGTGATGTACTGTTTGTACTGCACTATGCTGTAATGCACTGTTTGTACTGCACTATGCTGTGATGCACTGTTTGTACTGCACTATGCTGTGATGTACTGTTTGTACTGCACTATGCTGTGATGTACTGTTTGTACTGCACTATGCTGTGATGCACTGTTTGTACTGCACTATGCTGTGATGCACTGTTTGTACTGCACTATGCTGTGATGCACTGTTTGTACTGCACTATGCTGTGATGCACTGTTTGTACTGCACTATGCTGTGATGTACTGTTTGTACTGCACTATGCTGTGATGTACTGTTTGTACTGCACTATGCTGTGATGCACTGTTTGTACTGCACTATGCTGTGATGTACTGTTTGTACTGCACTATGCTGTGATGTACTGTTTGTACTGCACTATGCTGTGATGTACTGTTTGTACTGCACTATGCTGTGATGCACTGTTTGTACTGCACTATGCTGTGATGCACTGTTTATACTGCACTATGCTGTACTGTACTGTTTGTACTGCACTATGCTGTGATGTACTGTTTGTACTGCACTATGCTGTGTGGCTCTGTGGCCGAGTGGTCAGCGCGTTTGACCTGCAGGCGCTTGCGGCACGTGGGTGCGCTGTTCTACGCTGCCCTGATTCTGGGGTTGCATCCTTGAGCAAGGCGCTTCACTCACATTGCTTCTCCCCACCCAGGAGTAGAACGGGTACCTGTGAGGGTTGAGCTGGAAAATTGTGAAAGCTAACTTTGGCGCATTCATCCGCAACCCGGTTGCACGCTCCCCAGGGAGTTGAGATGGTGTTGCGGTGATGAAAGAGGTAGCCAGATGACCAGGGGGTAACGATTTGAGCACACATCAATGGGTGGGAAAATCGCAATGTAAAAAGAGGACCTTTACCTTTGCTAAACCTATCACCGTACTGTCTCCTAACGGACTGTACTGCCCTGTCCCCTAACGGACTGTACTGCCCTGTCCCCTAACGGACTGCCCTGTCCCCTAACGGACTGTCCTGTCCCCTAACGGAGTGCACTGTCCTGTCCCCTAGCGGACTGTCCTGCCCTGTCCCCTAACGGACTGCACTGTCCTGTCCCCTAACGGACTGTCCTGTCCCCTATTGGACTGCCCTGTCCCCTAACGGACTGTACTGTCCTGTCCCCTAACGGACTGTCCTGTCCCCTAACGGACTGTACTGTCCTGTCCCCTAACGGACTGTCCTGTCCCCTATCGGACTGCCCTGTCCCCTAACGGACTGTACTGTCCTGTCCCCTAACGGACTGCCCTGTCCCCTAACGGACTGTACTGTCCTGTCCCCTAACGGACTGTACTGTCCTGTCCCCTAACGGACTGTACTGTCCTGTCCCCTAACGGACTGTACTGTCCTGTCCCCTAACGGACTGTACTGTCCTGTCCCCTAACGGACTGTCCTGTCCCCTAACGGACTGTACTGTCCTGTCCCCTAACGGACTGTACTGTCCTGTCCCCTAACGGACTGTACTGTCCTGTCCCCTAACGGACTGTACTGTCCTGTCCCCTAACGGACTGTACTGTCCCCTAACGGACTGTACTGTCCTGTCCCCTAACGGACTGCCCTGTCCCCTAACGGACTGCCCTGTCCTGTCCCCTACCGGAGTGTCCTGTTTCCTAACGGACTGCCCTGTCCCCTAACGGACTGTCCTGTCCCCTAACGGACTGTCCTGTCCTGTCCCCTAACGGACTGTCCTGTCCCCTAACGGACTGCCCTGTTCTGTCCCCTAACGGACTGTCCTGTTTCCTAACGGACTGCCCTCTCCCCTAACGGACTGCCCTGTCCCCTAACAGACTGTCCTGTCCCCTAACTAACTGTCCTGTCCCCTAACGGACTGTACTGTCCTGTCCCCTAACGGACTGTCCTGTTTCCTAACGGACTGTACTGTCCCCTAACGGACTGTCCTGTCCCCTAACGGACTGTCCTGCCCCCTAACGGACTGTACTGTCCTGTCCCCTAACGGACTGCCCTGTCCCCTAACGGACTGCCCTGTCCTGTCTCCTAACGGACTGTCCTGTTTCCTAACGGACTGTACTGTCCTGTCCCCTAACGGACTGTCCTGTCCCCTAATGGAATGTACTATCCTGTCCCCTAACGAACTGTACTGTCCTGTCCCCTAACGGACTGTACTGTCCTGTCCCCTAACGGACAGTACTGTCCTGTCCCCTAACAGACTGTCCTGTCCCCTAACGGACTGTCCTGTCCCCTAACGGACTGTATTGTCCTGTCCCCTAACGGACTGTCCTGTCCCCTAACGGACTGTACTGTCCTGTCCCCTAACGGACTGTCCTGTCCCCTAACGGACTGTCCTGTCCCCTAACGGACTGTACTGCCCTGTCCCCTATCGGACTGTACTGTCCTGTCCCCTAACGGACTGTCCTGTCCCCTAACGGACTCTCCTGTCCTCTAACGGACTGTCCTGTCCCCTAACGGACTGTACTGTCCTGTCCCCTAACGGACTGTACTGTCCTGTCCCCTAACGGACTGTCCTGTCCCCTAACGGACTGCCCTGTACCGCCCCTAACGGACTGTACTGCCCTGTCCCCTAACGGACTGTCCTGTCCCCTAACGGACTGTCCTGTCCCCTAACGGACTGTACTGCCCTGCCCCTAACGGACTGTCCTGTTCCCTAACGGACTGCCCTGTCCCCTAACGGACTGTCCTGTTCCCTAACGGACTGTCCTGTCCCCTAACGGACTGCCCTGTACTGTCCCCTAACGGACTGCCCTGTCCCCTAACGGACTGTCCTGTCCCCTAACGGACTGTACTGCCCTGCCCCTAACGGACTGTCCTGTCCCCTAACGGACTGTCCTGTCCCCTAACGGACTGTTCTGTCCCCTAACGGACTGTCCTGTCCCCTAACGGACTGCCCTGTACTGTCCCCTAACGGACTGTACTGCCCTGTCCCCTAACGGACTGTTCTGTCCCCTAACGGACTGTCCTGTCCCCTAAGGGACTGTACTGCCCTGTCCCGTAACGGACTGTCCTGTCCCTTAACGGACTGTCCTGTCCCCTAACGGACTGTACTGTAATGTCCCCTAAGAGACTGTCCTGTTCCCTAACGGACTGTACTGCCCTGTCTCCTAACAGACTGTCCTGTCCCCTAACGGACTGTACTGCCTTGTCCCCTAACAGACTGTCCAGTCTCCTAACGGACTGTACTGTCCTGTCCCCTAACGGACTGTACTGCCCTGTCCCCTAACAGACTGTCCTGTCCCCTAACGGACTGTACTGTCCTGTCCCCTAACGGACTGTCCTGTCCCCTAAGGGACTGTACTGTCTTGTCCCCTAACGGACTGTACTGTCCTGTTCCCTAACGGACTGTCCTGTCCCCTAACGGACTGCCCTGCCTGTCCCCTAACGGATTGTACTGTCCTGTCCCCTAACGGACTGTCCTGTCCCCTAACGGACTGTACTGCCCTGTCCCCTAACGGACTGTACTGCCCTGTCCCCTAACGGACTGTACTGTCCTGTCCCCTAACGGACTGTCCTGTCCCCTAACGGACTGTCCTGTCCTGTCCCCTAACGGACTGTCCTGTCCTGTCCCCTAACGGACTGTCCTGTCCCCTAACGGACTGTACTGTCCTGTCCCCTAACGGACTCTACTGTCCTGTCCCCTAACGAACTCTACTGTCCTGTCCCCTAACGGACTCTACTGTCCCCTAACGGACTGTCCTGTCCCCTAACGGACTGTTCTGTCCCGTCCCCTAACGGACTATACTGTCCCCTAACGGACTGTACTGTCCCCTAACGGACTGTCCTGTCCCCTAACGGACTGTACTGTTCTGTCCCCTAACGGACTGTCCTGTCCCCTAACGGACTGTCCTGTCCCCTAATGGACTGTACTGCCCTGTCCCCTACCGGACTGTACTGACCTGTCCCCTAACGGACTGCCCTGTCCTGTCCCCTACCGGACTGTACTGTCCTGTCCCCTAACGGACTGTCCTGTCCCCTAACGGACTGTACTGTTCTGTCCCCTAACGGACTGTCCTGTCCCCTAACGGACTGTACTGCCCTGTCCCCTAACGGACTGTACTGTCCTGTCCCCAAACGGACTGCCCTGTCCTGTCTCCTAACGGACTGTACTGTCCTGTCCCCTAACGGACTGTACTGTCCTGTCCCCTAACGGACTGCCCTGTCCTGTCCCCTAACGGACTGTCCTGTCCCCTAACGGACTGCACTGTCCTGTCCCCTAACGGACTGTACTGTTCTGTCCCCTAACGGACTGCACTGTCCTGTCCCCTAACGGACTGTACTGTCCTGTCCCCTAACGGACTGTCCTGTCCTGTCCCCTAACGGACTGTCCTGTCCCCTAACGGACTGTCCTGTCCTGTCCCCTAACGGACTGTCCTGTCCCCTAACGGACTGCCCTGTACTGTCCCCTAACGGACTGCCCTGTCCCCTAACGGACTGCTCTGTCCTGTCCCCTAACGGACTGTACTGTCCCCTAACGGACTGCCCTGTCCCCTAACGGACTGTACTGTCCCTTAACGGACTGTCCTGTCCCCTAACGGACTGTATTGTCCTGTCCCCTAACGGACTGTCCTGTCCCCTAACGGACTGCACTGTCCTGTCCCCTAACGGACTTTACTGTCCTGTCCCCTAACGGACTGTCCTGTCCCCTAACGGACTGTCCTGTCCCCTAACGGACTGTACTGTCCCCTAACGGACTGTACTGCCCTGTCCCCTAACGGACTGTCCTGTCCCCTAACGGACTGTACTGTCCTGTCCCCTAACGGACTGTACTGTCCTGTCCCCTAACGGACTGTACTGTACCGTGACGTACTTCACGGATTTGCAGTTCTGTACCGTCCAGCACTATACCACACTACATTACTCTATACAGTACTAAGCAGCGCTATACTGCACTACACAGCACTAAACACTATACTGCTCTTTGCAGCTTTATACAGATGGATGGATGGATGGATGGAGTTTAAGGGCCTATCAGCCTTGTAGGCTACATAATGCCACAACGTTAAGAAACACCCATCGTCAACAAGGTAAAACTCTTCATGACAGTGAGGTCTCATACAGTTCACCTAACTAGTGACATGAAATTTAATAAATCGACATCCATTGCCCACTTGCAGCTTTATACAGCACTATGCAGCGCTATATACACATCACTATACAGCACTACACAACAGTATACTAGACTACGTTTTGCAGCAGTATGCAGCAGTATGCAGCACTTTATATATAGCACTATATAGCACTATACAGCACAGCTGGGCACCACATGACGTCCTCTATGCACGCACTGTGAATGACCTTCGACACGCTACGTAATGATTAAGAAACTCGCCCTCTACGTCTCACCCACTGTTTCAAGAGTTGAGCTATTCTTAGAAACAGCTGACATATTAATTCACCTAGTTCTTTGTGGACTTTGCGCCTCCCTCACCGCCACCTCTCTCTCTCTCTCTCTCTCTCTCTCTCTCTCTCTCTCTCTCACTCTCTCTCTCTCCCTGCCTCCCTCCCTCCCTGCCTCCCTCCCTCCCTCCCTCCCTCCCTCCCTCTCTCTCTCTCTCTCTCTCTCTCTCTCTCTCTCTCCCTCTCTCTCTCTCTCTCTCTCTCTCTTCCCTCCCCCCCCCTCCCCCCTTCCCTCTCTCTCCTTTCCTCTTCCCCTCTCTCTCTCTTCCCCCCCCCCCCTCTCTCTCTCTCTCTCTCTCTCTCTCTTGTTTTCTCTCTCCTCTCTCTCTCGTTCTCTCTCTCTCTCTCCTTTCTCTTCTCTCCTCTCTCTCTCTCTCTCTCTCTCTCTCTCTCTCTCTCCCTCCCTCCCTCTCTTTTGCGATTTTGGGCTGCAGATGGAACCATCGACTCTCGTTTGTTTTCAAATGACAGGCACATCAACGAGAGAGGAACTGCAGTCTTACTACGTCAGATCGCAAGGTTTCTGAGACAGGACCCACCTCCTGCAAGATCCACCGCCATTGCTCATGGGACGGAAAAGAAGAGAACAAAACTCGGACACCAGCAAGCAGGAGACATCTACAATACAGAATTTCCTCCTCTCCCTCGGAAACGGCAGTTGAACCATTCCAGCCCTGCAACACGGCCAGAGCAAATTCATAGCATTCCAAACAGCAAGGACACTTGTCTGAACAACAACAATAATAAACTAAATGACATAGTACAGACAGGTAGAATACAGACAGTCACTGGCCCTAACCTCAACAAGGACGTACTGCCTACTGTGACGGAGAAGAAACCCCAAAACACCAACACTCAGTGTCCCGGCCAAGCACCCCTTAGATGTCAAACAGAAAATGTAGAGGTGCACGCAACTCAACCTTTGGTTCCTGAGTGCAGAATGCCCGCTACTTCCAGATTGCCCCACCAAACCTTCTCTCAAAATCCTCTGATGGCCCCCTACCTACACTTTCATCCTTTTTTCCCATTCTTTCCTCCATACATGCAGTGGCAATATCCTCATCCCTTCAATGGTCTCCGTCCAGTACCAACAGTGTGAATACCAGTTGGCTACAGTATTCTTCGATGGATTTTTGGCGTGAACGATGAATACTTTGCCGACGTGATTTTTTTTCTTTCTCTTCCCATCCAATCCAGTGACAGTTAGGTATCATTATCAACAATCATGGTCCATAAACAAAATTTGCACATAGGACATATAAATGTATATCATTTATACAATAAAGTGACGGACATTGGTGCTCTTATTCAGAAGGAACAGTTAGGCATTCTTGGAATAAGTGAATCTCGCCTTCACAGTGAAATCAGTGATGAAGCAATTGGAATATCAGGATTTGACATCGTACGACGCGATCCTGTGCTACCTGGGCACACTGGGTTAGCAATCTACATTAACTATGACCTACGAAACTCTATTTATAGAAGACATGACCTTGAATCTTCAAGTGTTGAGTGTATTTGGTTGGAGCTGAAACAATCTTCAAAGACTTCTCTTCTCCTGGGATTCTTGTACAGAAACCCCGCCTCCACCTTCTGTTGGTATGATGAATTCATAAGCATGATGGACAAAGTGAGTGCTCTTGGAAAAATATTCTTCTTGGTGACTCTGTTGGCTTGAGCACTGTACGCGTTGGCCAGTCAGACATTCCCTTCTCACACACTGTTAGAGACCTGGGCATCATGATCGACGAAGACCTCACGATGAAGGCCCATGTGAGTGCTGTGGTAAGCGGATCTTACTTCCACATCCGGTCCCTTGGTAAGCTGCGGAACATCCTTACGGACAGGGCTGCAACTACCATCGCAGTGGCCTTAGTCATCTCCAAGATTGACTATGCAAACGGCTGTCTTTGGGGCCTCCCTGTCCAGCAGCTCGACCGACTCCAGCGTGTTCTGAACACGGCGGCAAGGATTGTGTCTAGGACCAAAAAGACCGACCACATCACTCCAGTCCTCCGCAAGCTCCATTGGCTCCCAGTCATGAAGAGAGTGGACCACAAGGTGCTCTCCCTGTGCTATAAGCGTGTGCACGATCCAACTTTCCCCCAGTACCTCAGAGACATCATCCCTCTCCACAACCCTCCCAGATGTCTTCGCTCTGCTTCCCAGTCACTGCTGGCTCCACCCAGTAGGGCCGGCCACATAGGAAATCGCTTGGGTCGCCGCTCGTTCTCCTACTGTGGTCCAACCCTGTGGAATGCGCTCCCCCAGAACATGCGAGAAGCGAAGTCACTAGAGGATTTCAAGAGCACTCTGAAGACTCACCTTTTCTGACTTGGGACCTGTGTAAATAGTCTCAAATGAAAGGACATACCTGACTGAAAGACTGTGCACCAGTCTCTGTTTTGTTAACTTTTTCTCCCTTCCCCCCAATCTCCTGCGCCTTGAGCATGCTGCCAGCATGGATATGTGCGCCATATAAGTGGACATCATCATCATCATCATCATCATCACTTTAATATAGACTACCTAAAAATTAACGGTGTATGGAATTCAACTATCCTGCTCTTTGGACTCAAGCAATTGGTTCATACAGCCACTAGGGTCACTCAGTCAACATCGACTCTTATTGATCACATATAGACCACCAACATCCATCTGGTACAAAGCACTTGGGTGCCAAGAATAGGCATTAGTGATCATTTTCCAATTATCTGCTCCTTGCACGCTAAACTCTCCAAAAGCAAAAAACGCGATCATTCATATCTGACCTATAGATCGTTCAAAAACTTTGATGCCAAAACCTTTTGTTCTGACCTCCAAAAGACACCCTTCCATGAAGTCCAATATCACACCGATCCAAACTGTGCACTTCAGCTTTGGTACAACATATTTCTAGGAGTAATTAACAAACACGTTCCGATCAGAAGAAAACGCGTGCGTCATCCAACGCTGCCACCATGGTTAACCAAGGAAGTAATGCAAGCAATGTCCCTCAGAGATAAACACAGGAAAAGCAATGATTTCGTTGCATACAAAAAACAAAGAAATGCAGTTAAAAGCTTAGTGAGGAAAGCAAAGAAAGAATATTTTCAGAAACTTATAACTGATAACAAAAACATCACCTCAGTATGGAACGCCATAAATACCTTTACCAAACGAAACGGAGCTAAAGCTCACTCATCATACCCATCCGATGATGTTAATGACTGCAATAATCACTTCCTTTCTGTGGCTGAAAAGTTATTCCCTCGCGATAGCAACCATAATTTCCAATCTGAAACAGCATATCTCCAAGAATTCTGCCAGGAGAGACTATTGTCTTCATTGGAATTTGAGATTCCTCTTCTTGCTGTTCATGAAGTTGGCAGATTTATTGAAAAACTCAACTCTAAAACAACAGGACCTGATGGCATCAATAGCTTTCTTCTCAAACTCTCTCTTCCATATGTAATCGACTCGCTCACATACATATACAATTTGTGCATTATCAAGCAAAACTTCCCAGATGAATGGAAAAAAGCTAAAGTTATCCCTCTACCAAAAGTGAAAACTCCCACAAGTCTAGATGACTTCCGACCCATATCAGTTCTATCAATTTATCAAAACCAATTGAAAAGCACGTTCACAAACATCTGTTGGCATTTCTTGATCGGCACAGTCTTCTTCACCCCTTCAATCGGGCTTCCGACCAAAACATTCCTGCCATACTGCATTATCCCACCTGATAGACACCTGGCTGCACGCCATTAACACCACAAAAGTGATAGGATCTGTCTTCCTAGATTTCAGAAAAGCCTTTGACATGGTACATCACGGCATACTATTGGATAAACTAGCTCTTTATTTTCATGGTCACACGACTGTGAAGTTTTTTCAGTCATTCCTGGATAATCGACAACAATGTGTCCAATTCGATGGGCACGTTTCCAAGTATGGTATTCTAAAAGCGGGTGTCCCACAGGGATCTGTACTAGGCCCCCTTTTATTCTGCTTATTCATAAATGACCTACCCTTGCATGTCACAGATAGAAAGGTCTCATGTAACATGTTTGCAGATGATACAACGCTGTCTACCGCGGACAGCTCAACCGAAACTGTGGCAGATAAACTCCAAAAGAGTCTAGATGAAATATGTTGCTGGTGTCTTTCAAATCATATGGTCCTCAACCCGTCCAAAACCAAGTATATGGTGATAACCACAAGGCAAAAACATCAACTACATCCTTTGTCACTCCCACTCTCACTTGATGCAGGGCCGATAGAAAAGATGAAAGAACACAAAGTGCTTGGGGTGATTATTGAGTAACAGTTAGACTGAAACTCACACATAAATCTGATGTGCAAAAAGATTTCGAGCAATCTCTTTCTACTGTCAAAGCTAAGGCACTTTGTAGACACGGAAACCTGCAAAATCTTGTTCAGTGCCCACATCGTATCACACATCAATTACGCATCAACATTGTGGGATAACTGTAGTGAAGCTAATTTGAAGAGAGTTAATTCACTATATAGAAGAGCTTCTAAGCTTTTGGTCCCAAATAATCTCTCAGCACTGAAAATAAAATGGAAATGCTCGACATTTTGCCTCTCCATAAGCATCTGCAGCTCAATAAGTATGTGCTTGTGAAAAAGGTAAAAGATGGCCGAACACCAGCATATCTAACCAAACTATTTGAGCAGTCATCATTCAGAGGACATGACAAGTTTCTCCTGCCTCAGCAGGGGCGGACGAGGGGGGGGGGTGTTTCCGGGGTTTCCGGACACCCCCCCCCCCAACAGAAAAAAGGAAACTTATTTTTATTAGTAACAAAATGTGCTGCCTGAAAGTGGTAATGATCACCATCAGAATGCGCCAGATTGGAACATTTTGCAGTGAAAATCCCCCCCCCCGCTTTCACGTTTCGGCTGAGCTCCAAGCGTTCCTATAGGGTCGTCCCCCCCCCCCCCCCCCCCCCCCCGCTATCACGTTTCGGTTGAGCCCTGTAACACACACACACACCCGCTCTTAAAAAAGTTTAGAAACCCCCCCCAAATGAACTGATCCGCTCCTGCTCAGCTTCGCATCGATTTGTTCAAATCGAGCCTATCTTACTCTGGGGCTGCTCTGTGGAATACACTGCCTGATGACATAAAATGTATCAAGTCTTTGCCTATGTTCAAAGACAAAATTCGAACTATCCTCAGGCATCATCCTATGACATAGTTTTCCACGCTTTCATCTGACGTCTAGACAGTGGAACGGCTAAGTATGTATCCTACATTGTCCATTCTTCACATATGCTTACTTCAGGCCACCCCTGGCTGAACTATTGGAGGGGTTCCGGCTGATTGGGGGTGGGGGAGAAGGGGAGGGAGTGTACATCAAAAGGCTTTGGTCCACATGTATGTTATTTGTTTTCAACATTTGGATGTTTAGAAAATTGTTTTTTATGTGTATGTCATTGTAGCTACTTAGAGTTCCATATTTGAATTTTGCTTCTCTGGTACACTATCTGCCCATTTTAGTATGTTTAAGAAATTGTACATGTATAATTCTTGCGATAATTAGACTGACTCTCTCTCTCTCTCTATCTCTCTCTTCTCTCTCTCTCTCTCTCTCTCTCTCTCTCTCTCTCTCTCTCTCTCCACCCTCTCTCTCCCACCCCCCACCCTCTTACTCTCATTCTCTCTTCCCTTCCCCCCCCCCTTCCCCCAGCTCCCCCCTATCTCTCTCTCTCTCTCTCTCTCTCTCTCTCTCCCTCTCTCTTTCTCTCTCTTACCACATTTGAATATTTTGCCTCAAGGGCTGAGTGTAAGAAAGGCACTACTGCCTAATTCACTACCCTTGTAAAATAAAGTTCGTTCGTTCGTTCGCTCTCTCTCTCTCTCTCTCTCTCTCTCTCTCTCTCTCTCTCTTTCTCCCTCTCTCTCCCTCTCTTTCCCTCCCCCCTCTCTCTCTCTCTCTCTCTCTCTCTCCCTCTCTCTCTCTCCCTCTCTTTCCCACCCACCCCCTTCTCTCTCCACTATCTTGTCCTCATTTCATCGATGAGTTTGGAGGGTCATTTCATTATTTTAATTACTTCTACCACACTCCTGCCTTTTCCAGCGTCGGTGATGATTTTCTTACATGCAAGTGTGTGGTGTGTGTGCATGTGTTTGTACACATGTCGCTCTGTGTGTGTTGGTGCAGATGTTTCTGTGGTTGTGGAGGTTTGCCTACGTGATTTTCTTGTGTCTGTTACTCGTGACTGTTTGTTTACCTGTCAGCAGAGGGGGGCACTGTTTTCTATTTTCCGGCTGTTTCTTTCTTTCCTATTTGACTCTGCCTATTTCAGCAGCGTGGACGTGACAGACATTGTATTTGCATCAGGTATAAAACGTGTTTTACTTTCATTCGATTAAGCAACAAGTCAGCCTATCTCATTCATCAGTTTTCGTCAATCAGTCAATAAATCAGTCAATCAATCAATCAATCAATATGTGTATCTATCAAACAATCTATCGATTAGACGGTCGGTCGGTCGGTCGGTCAATCAATCAACCATTCATTCGTTCATTCATTTATTCATTGATTCAGGGATCAATGTTGTCTCAAGCGACGAACTCGATACCAATGTTAGTTTATCAGGGATAGACATGTGTCAGTCAGTTTATCAGGGATAGACATGTGTCAGTCAGTTTATCAGGGATAGACATGTGTCAGTCAGTTTATCAGGGATAGACATGTGTCAGTCAGTCAGTATATCAGGGATAGACATGTGTCAGTCAGTCAGTTTACAGGGATAGACATGTGTCAGTCAGTCAGTTTACAGGGATAGACATGTGTCAGTCAGTCAGTATATCAGGGATAGACATGTGTCAGTCAGTTTATCAGGGATAGACATGTGTCAGTCAGGTTATCAGGGATGGACATGTGTCAGTCAGTTTATCAGGGATAGACATGTGTCAGTCAGGTTATCAGGGATAGACATGTGTCAGTCAGTCAGTTTATCAGGGATAGACATGTGTCAGTCAGTTTATCAGGGATAGACATGTGTCAGTCAGTCAGTATATCAGGGAAAGACATGTGTCAGTCAGTCAGTATATCAGGGATAGACATGTGTCAGTCAGTTTATCAGGGATAGACATGTGTCAGTCAGTTTACAGGGATAGACATGTGTCAGTCAGTTTATCAGGGATAGACATGTGTCAGTCAGTCAGTATATCAGGGATAGACATGTGTCAGTCAGTTTATCAGGGATAGACATGTGTCAGTCAGTCAGTATATCAGGGATAGACATGTGTCAGTCAGTTTATCAGGGATAGACATGTGTCAGTCAGTCAGTATATCAGGGATAGACATGTGTCAGTCAGTATATCAGGGATAGACATGTGTCAGTCAGTTTATCAGGGATAGACATGTGTCAGTCAGTTTATCAGGGATAGACATGTGTCAGTCAGTTTATCAGGGATGGACATGTGTCAGTCAGTTTATCAGGGATTTACATGTGTCAGTCAGTTTATCAGGGATAGACATGTGTCAGTCAGTTTATCAGGGATAGACATGTGTCAGTCAGTCAGTATATCAGGGATAGACATGTGTCAGTCAGTTTATCAGGGATGGACATGTGTCAGTCAGGTTATCAGGGATAGACATGTGTCAGTCAGTCAGTTTACAGGGATAGACATGTGTCAGTCAGTCAGTATATCAGGGATAGACATGTGTCAGTCAGTTTATCAGGGATAGACATGTGTCAGTCAGGTTATCAGGGATAGACATGTGTCAGTCAGTCAGTATATCAGGGATAGACATGTGTCAGTCAGTCAGTATATCAGGGATAGACATGTGTCAGTCAGTTTATCAGGGATAGACATGTGTCAGTCAGTTTACAGGGATAGACATGTGTCAGTCAGTTTATCAGGGATAGACATGTGTCAGTCAGTCAGTATATCAGGGATAGACATGTGTCAGTCAGTTTATCAGGGATAGACATGTGTCAGTCAGTCAGTATATCAGGGATAGACATGTGTCAGTCAGTTTATCAGGGATAGACATGTGTCAGTCAGTCAGTATATCAGGGATAGACATGTGTCAGTCAGTATATCAGGGATAGACATGTGTCAGTCAGTATATCAGGGATAGACATGTGTCAGTCAGTTTATCAGGGATAGACATGTGTCAGTCAGTTTATCAGGGATGGACATGTGTCAGTCAGTTTATCAGGGATTTACATGTGTCAGTCAGTTTATCAGGGATAGACATGTGTCAGTCAGTTTATCAGGGATGGACATGTGTCAGTCAGTCAGTATATCAGGGATAGACATGTGTCAGTCAGTTTATTAGGGATGGACATGTGTCAGTCAGGTTATCAGGGATAGACATGTGTCAGTCAGTCAGTTTACAGGGATAGACATGTGTCAGTCAGTCAGTATATCAGGGATAGACATGTGTCAGTCAGTTTATCAGGGATAGACATGTGTCAGTCAGTTTATCAGGGATGGACATGTGTCAGTCAGTTTATCAGGGATTTACATGTGTCAGTCAGTTTATCAGGGATAGACATGTGTCAGTCAGGTTATCAGGGATAGACATGTGTCAGTCAGTCAGTTTATCAGGGATAGACATGTGTCAGTCAGTCAGTATATCAGGGATAGACATGTGTCAGTCAGTTTATCAGGGATAGACATGTGTCAGTCAGTCAGTATATCAGGGATAGACATGTGTCAGTCAGTATATCAGGGATAGACATGTGTCAGTCAGTCAGTTTATCAGGGATAGACATGTGTCAGTCAGTTTATCAGGGATAGACATGTGTCAGTCAGTCAGTTTATCAGGGATAGACATGTGTCAGTCAGTTTATCAGGGATAGACATGTGTCAGTCAGTATATCAGGGATAGACATGTGTCAGTCAGTTTATCAGGGATAGACATGTGTCAGTCAGTTTATCAGGGATAGACATGTGTCAGTCAGTCAGTATATCAGGGATAGACATGTGTCAGTCAGTTTATCAGGGATAGACATGTGTCAGTCAGTTTATCAGGGATGGACATGTGTCAGTCAGTCAGTATATCAGGGATAGACATGTGTCAGTCAGTTTATCAGGGATAGACATGTGTCAGTCAGTTTATCAGGGATAGACATGTGTCAGTCAGTTTATCAGGGATAGACATGTGTCAGTCAGATTACCAGGGATAGACATGTGTCAGTCAGGTTATCAGGGATAGACATGTGTCAGTCAGTTTATCAGGGATAGACATGTGTCAGTCAGTCAGTATATCAGGGATAGACATGTGTCAGTCAGTTTATCAGGGATAGACATGTGTCAGTCAGTTTATCAGGGATGGACATGTGTCAGTCAGTATATCAGGGATAGACATGTGTCAGTCAGTCAGTATATCAGGGATAGACATGTGTCAGTCAGTATATCAGGGATAGACATGTGTCAGTCAGTTTATCAGGGATAGACATGTGTCAGTCAGTTTATCAGGGATAGACATGTGTCAGTCAGATTACCAGGGATAGACATGTGTCAGTCAGTTTATCAGGGATAGACATGTGTCAGTCAGTCAGTTTATCAGGGATAGACATGTGTCAGTCAGTTCATTTCGGATCCATGTCGGTCAATTAGTCATTCACACATTCACGTTTATCAATCAATCTGGGACTGATTTTGTCTTAATGTACACGATTCTCTCTCTTTCTGCAAATCAGTCTGGATTCAGATCCAAACATTCTCGTCAAACGATTTTGACACACATGACAAATAAATGGTACAGTGCAATTATTGAGGGGAAACTTACTGAGGTTGTCTTTCTTGACTTCTCGAAGGCCTTTGATCTCGTTCTGCATAATCTACTTCTGTAAAAGTTACATGCATCAGGATGTGATGAGTCATCACTTAAATGGTTCCAATCCTATATCAACGGAAAAACACAACAGGTTTCAGTCGACACAAAACTCTCAAAAGAATGTAAAATCTGTTCTGGCGTACCTGAATGCTTCATTCTCGCGCCTCCACGTTACTCCATTTTTTCTTCGGATTTACCTTCACTAACCTCCCAGTCTGATGCTGATCTGTATGCAGACGACACCACTCTTACAGCTATTGCATCCAATCTATCGGAACTCCAAAACAAGCTTGATGATGACTCGATAAGAATAGATTCCTGGACAAGACAAAATGGAATGACCCTGAATCCACTAAAAACAACACATATGCTAATAACTACCCAGCAAAGAAGACGAACTCTCTCCTCTATGAAACTAAACCTGAATTTACGCAGTTATCCGATACCAAACGTTTATACAAAAATTACTTGGTCTGCTTATTGATGACAATCTGTCATGGACTAGTCGTGGTGAATATGTCATTAAAAAAACTCAATACTCAGTTATATATTTAAAAGATAAAAGCATTCCTTCCGACGGTAAACAGGAAAATGTTTCACACTGCATACCTCGCCCCACATATAAGCTACTGTTTAAATATCTGGGAACATTGTCCTCACAGATGATTCTGTCAATCGAATCATGAGGAGATCTGGTCGTAATATCATGAATAACTATGAAATGCCTCGAAATGAAATACTGTCCAGTTTGAACTAGCTGTCTTTTGAACATGCATGTCAGTTTTCAAAAACATCCCTCCTCCAAGTACAGGAAGAGTGCGTAGGCCAACCACCACATTAGGGTTGAGTCAAAGATAGAGATGTTTAACACTGACATTCATGTTTCAAAGCCTCTATCTATCAACCTGTACAAGTATTAGTAGCACATTTCGAGTCAAATTATCATGGAACGTTATTCATAGTATATTACGCACTAATCTCGCTCATGATTCGATTTGACTAGATATCATCGATGAGGACTGTTCCCAGATATTTTTAAACTGTAGGCTTAATATGTGGGGGCGGAGTATCGGGCAGTGATAGGAAAACCGATTTTTCCCTATTTAACCACAATCCGTCGGGATAGGAATGGCTTGTTTTAGTCTTTTACAATATATAAATTGCAGATAATTGAATATTTGAATTTTGTAACATGCAACAATATTATCAGCGAACACGACTAGTCCAGAGACAGGATTGGATCCATCGAATGGCAGACCAATCTAGTTTTTTGTATAAACGTTTGCTAATCGAGATAACTGTCGTAATTCAGTTCTATTTTCATAGAGGAGGAGTTCGTCTTCTTTTCTGGGTGGTTTATTAGCCTCTTTGTTGTTTTTTATGGATTCAGGGTCATTCCATTTTGGAGTCTTGTCCGGAATCTATTCTTATACGTGATTACATCCTTGCAAGCTATGTTTGTGGAGTTCCGATAGATTGGGTGCAATAGCTTGTAAAGGGTGTCGTCTGCATACATATCAGCATCAGACTGGGGAGGTTATTGAAGGTAAATCCGTGAAAAATGGAGTAACGTGGTAGGCTGCGAGATATGACGCCAATTAGTACGCCCGAATCAGATTTTACATTTCTTTTGTAGAGTTTTTGGTGTGTCGCTGAACTTGTTGTGTTTTTCCGTTGATGATCGGATTGGAATACCATTTAAGTGACTGACTCATCAAATCCTAGAGAAAAATGCAGTGTACCTTTTACAAAGAAGTAATTATATCAGAACGGATCAAAGGCCCTTCGAGAGTCAAGCAAAGACAACCTCAAGAGTCAATGTTTCCGGCCTCAATAATTGGCGCTGTACCATTTATGTTTGTCATGTGACCTGTCACAAATCGTTTTGACGAGAAATGTCATGGATTCTGATCCAGACTCGATCTATTGCAGGCATTAGACGAAGAATCGTGTCTTAAGACAAGCATCGGTCCACAGATTAGATTGCATACAACGTGAATGTAGGTGAATGACTACTTGACCGACATCGGTAACGAACAATTGCAACTGACTGCACAATGTCTCTTCCCTGATAGGCAGATCCGACTTGACTGACACATATTCCTATCCCTTATATAAAACTTGACTGACACATGTCTATCCCTGGTACTATCTGACGACCACTGGTCTTCGGTCCTGATCACGCAGAACTTACACATCTCTATTGCCCTGATAAGTGACATACTGACTACACATGTCATGCCGCTGTGATACTGACTGTCACGCGGATGTCTATCCCTTATATACTGACTGACTTGTCACCACTGTCTATCCCTCGAGTATGGGATTACCATATGACTGAACAACAAATGTCCATAAGAGGGAGGGACCCTGGAATAAGAAACGAGTGTGCTGCACAATGTCGTATCCCTGAATCGAGACAGGTGCTAGAACACGAAATGTCTAAATCCCTGATATACTGACTGACTTAACACAAACCATGTCTATCCCTGATAAACTGACTGACACGATTCCTATCCCTGATACCTGACTGACACATGTCTATCCCCTGTAATCTGACTGACACATGATCTAGTCCTGATAAACTGACATGCTCACTGTTTAGTCCCTGATAAACTGACCTTCGACATGTCTATCCCTTGTTTAAACTGACTGGTCCATATGGCTATCCCTGATATACGACTGGACTGACACATGGCCATCCCTGATAA
>JAWQFJ010022702.1:82500-90000 GCA_034096865.1 Theodoxus fluviatilis | reverse complement strand
ACTGCAATCGCGTTCAGTTAGTGTTTGACAGTAGTACAAGTAACACATTAAACGGAGCCTTGATTGTTTTACCTCTTAATATATTTGGCTGCTAGTTAGCTGTGCAACTAAATTTTAAAATCATTTTTATGTCACTTAGAGTTCGAATTTGACCACACACACAAAATGTCAACTTACTCAAACACTTAGATTGATGATCAAACTCTTCAACAGAGTCATAATGTGCAAATGGCCAACTTTCACTTCGATGTCTGTGCTGTCTCAACATCATCAAGTGTCATTCAACATTCGTTTTGTGGTGGAAGGTCGCACAAAGGCCTATTTCAATCACAGCCACTTTAGGCGTACCAGGAAGAGTGCGTGTGTGCGGATCAGGCTTGAGTGACGTGTACACTGACGCCACGCCAGCGAAATTGTGGCTCTAAATCTTCCCTGCTTAATGGCTGGGTGAGGAGTGTGTTTTTACGGTCAGACTATCTCTTAGAGAGATAGAAGCCACTGAAAGGATTTAGTATTGGGCTCTAGCATGTCAGCAGCTGGATTTCTTCCTCAGGCACCAACTTCGTGACTGATCGTAGGTAAGTAGGTTTCATGTGAACAATGTGCTTGTTTCTTCGGATGGTACACAGGGTTTGGCGACCGTGTTGTTGTTGCGTGTGGATAGGACTTGAGCTTCCAGGGTGGTTTGAACACACGTTTGGATCTGAATGATCTGACTTCGTCCTGATGTTCACTAGTAGCCTCTTTGGCTCCTTGTGGCCGCCCCTGGCTGAGCTACTGGAGCAGGCCCCGAAAGCCCAGCAGCCAGAGGTTCCAGCTGATGAAGGCGGTATCAAACGGCTAGAACCGTACGTTGCACTGGATGCTAAACCTGTAAATTTGAAGCTGCAGCTTTCTCATCTCGATTATAACATGGATCGTGTTTGTCGACGACGTGAAGAGTACAACTTGAAACGATTTTTCCTATCGTTGATCAGAAGAATGCTACAAATGCCACTATTCACATAATTTCCACCGACACTGTATTCATCAATCTTCGAACTGTTTCAAAGTGTGTTGACCAAGAACTCGTTTCTGAGAACTGATGTCTGTAAGTGCAAGCCACCTAAGCCGGCGTTGATGAGTGAAATGAAGAAGTCTTGTGTTGGGAGACACTTGTAGGAGCAGGAAAACATCTACGAAAGGTGCTTATCTCGTAGTGACGCGAAGCTACGTTACTTTACAGCGAGTTTTCAGTTCGGTCCACCATTACGGGAAGGCACGACTACATTGCTTGCGTGGCGAGAGTGCGGAACCTTCTGTCTTTAGATGTAACATTTCCTGTTGAAGTGCGCTGTTTTGTGACTCGATGTGTGCGTTCAAACAGAACGACGTACAGTTTGAGTCGAGGGGTGCGCTCTCGTCACCTAAAACCTGAACTCAATGCTGCGCATTCCGGCCTGCACACCCTGTGGGTCGGGGGTAAGAATTGACCCACCACGTCTCCCTACGCAGTTTGTAAGAGGAGAATAACTAGGGAAATGGATATTTTACTTGCTCTTTCTCTAACCACCTCTAGGGATTTTCGGGATCAACGACTTTACATAGCCTATAAGGCTAATAGAATGTAAACCTTCATTCATGCATTCATTCATTCATTTATTCGTTCGAACGTTCATTTATTCATCCATCCACCCATCCTTCATCATTCACTCATTCATTCATTCATTATTTAGTTATTCATTCATTCATTCATTCATTCATTCATTCATTCATTCATTCATTCATTCATTCATTCATTCATTCATTCATTCATTCATTCATTCATTCATTCATTCATTCATTTATTCATTAATTAATTAATTAATTAATTAATTCATTAATTCATTCATTTGGGGGCCTGCTCCTGCAGCTGAAACATGGATTGCCCCAAACAGCCTACGAGCGGGTATGAAAACTAGTACCGTTCCATAAGACCCGATTAGTTCATGTGCTCAATTCACAAGAGTTTTAGTGCGACTCTGTTGAGAAGCTTCTCTATATGTGAAGAGGATTCAGACTTCAGCTCGATGGTTTCAAGTTAACTGAACGCACCTTGCACACAGGGGCTCGACCGTGTGTATGGGAATTATAATGTATGGAGTCAAAACTCAATTTATTATCTCTCTTAGCGAAATGATCCATATGCCATGCATTTACAAAGAATAACCTTGGATGTTTTGCGTTTTTGACTTTGTACATCCGTATTTGTCAACAGTTTCTGTCATTTACGAATGAGGTAATTGTATCTCCGTTGTTTCTGAGGAGAAAGAATAATGAATACAAATTCTTGATAGTTGCGTGATTTCTGAAGACGGGCAAAACAAAAGTGCACGCTTCCCTATTCTGTATGCCTGAGAGAGAGAGAGAGAGAGAGAGAGAGAGAGAGAGAGAGAGAGAGAGAGAGAGAGAGAGAGAGAGAGAGAGAGACAGACAGACAGACAGACAGACAGACAGACAGACAGACAGACAGACAGACAGACAGAAAGACAGGCATTCAGGCAGGCAGGTAGTTAGGCAGGCAGGCAGGCAGGCAGACAGACAGACAGAGTTGCACTAGACCGACTACCCAGGCTTTTTATTTTCAAGGGAGGCTACTCGTGAGGGTTTGCTGCTCCTCTTGCTTTACTGCTGCGCCGGCTACTGACAACTCGCGCGACTCTAAGAGACGTTCAAACTTAGATTCAATGTGTCAAAAACAATAAAGCTAATCATTTTTGTCTCAGGAAATGTTTTCTTTGAGCATCTGAGCTTACTGAGCCGCTTAGCGTGTCGCACTACTTATCCTAATGGCTATGGTGTTCTTATGCGACTGAAAATCGGTCAGTCGACTTGCAGGCCTATTCTTTCTTACGTGTTTGGCCTGTATATTTCCTTGACGTGTTTCTTTACTTCTCATGGCACTCACTTCGAACTGAATAGGACAGATACTGTGTGTGACTTTCGCACAAGGACTTTTGTCAGTTTTTATTCCTCATTATGGTTTCCACATACTTATAATCATAAATATGTGATAGTCTTTATAATTGATTCACGCTCAGGCGCATAAACTCACACGAGCAGTGTGTACCTACCGTTCAATGCTTCGCAATTGATTATCAAAGCGGGAGCATCCAAGTTAGTCTACTGTTCATTATTATCTTAAGTGTTTTGGTAATGATCGTCATACTCTTTTTCTCTTGTTTTCAGAATATCTCTGTCATGCTTGTTTTCAGAATATCTCTGTCATGCTTGTTTTCGCCTCGTCATTATTTGTATCAAGTTCATTTGGTTTCAGAATCTGACCTAATATGCAATTATCATCATTGTAGTCATGTCATCGTCATCGTCGTCACATTCTTCACTAGCTCTTCAGTTGTTAAGCGTTCTCATTCCTCCCTCCCTCCCTCCATCCCTCCCTCAAGCTAGGCAGGCAAGCAGGCACGCAGGCAGGCAGGCATCCGTCCGTCCGTCCATCTATCCATCCATCTAACTATCTACTCACTCATTAATGTATATTATTTATTCATTCATTCATTCATTCATTCATTCATTCATTCATTCATTCATTCATTCATTCATTCATTCATTCATTCATTCATTCATTCATTCATTCATTCATTCATTCATTCATTCATTCATTCATTCATTCATTCATTCATAACTTGATTCATTCGTTCGTTTATTTATTTTCCTTTCAGAAATCAGCTAAGAAAGGCATTCCTTCCGAGGCTGCGAGTTTGTGACGTCACATCAGTAATCGTCATTAGCCGGAAGGTGAGGTAGGCATGGCGGCAGTAACCCACGCAGATCCTGTAATGACGTCACTACTACGCATCCTGCGCCACCTGGAGGAGGAGGAAGCTGTCCCAGACAGGAAATCACGTGACGACAGCCACGAACCTCCCTGGGCAGTTTTCTGGCAGAATTGGGTAGGTACACATTACATGTGCGTTTGTGCATGTATGTGTGTGTGTGTGTGTGTGTGTGTGTGTGTGTGTGTGTGCGTGGTATACATGTGTGTATATGAATACATCCACGTATGTGCGTATATGTGTGAATGTGCATGTGAATATAAATACATAATACTCATGTGTGTGAAAGTACGTACTCACACGTTTACACACATGTTTTTGGTATTCGTAAGTGCAAATGTGACAAGCCATCACAAAATCAGTCCTAACTCGAAGAGTGTATGTGTGTGTGTGTGTGTGTGTGTGTGTGTGTGTGTGTGTGTGTGTTTATGTTTGTGTGTGTGTGTGTGTGTGTGTGTGTGTGTGTGTGTGAGCGCGCGCGCGTGTATATGTCTGTGTGTGTGTATGTACGTGTGTGTGTGTATTTGTGCGTGCGTGCGTGCGTGTGTGAGTATGTGTGCGTGCGTGCGTGCGTATGTGTATATCTGTACGTTTGCGTGCGCGTGTGCGTGCGCGTGTGCGCGATCGTTCTGTGTGTGAAAGATAGGGAGGATAAGTCTCCATAGACTAGGTACAAGCACACGGCGCGTGACAAAAGCAGCGTCAGTATTCCCATGTGTATGTATGCATGCGTGTGTATGTATGCATGCGTGTGTATGTATGCATGCGTGTGTAGCCGTGTATTCCCATGTGTATGTATGCATGCGTGTGTATGTATGCATGCGTGTGTATGTATGCATGCGTGTGTAGCCGTGTATTCCCATGTGTATGTATGCATGCGTGTGTATGTATGCATGCGTGTATGTGTGTGTATGTGTGTATATGATCTTCTCTCTGTCTCTCCCACGCAAGTCCACTAACAGAGAAAAGATGGCTTTCACTACGAGATGATTCAGCATGGGATGGTGAGGAGAGTCAGGTCTTGTTGAGGACAAAGGGCGAAGTGCCCGGATTCACTTTGCCTGCATGACAGACAGAGGCGTATCAGTGACTACGTGTGGGAACACGTGCCGGTATCGCACGGCCCGGGGCTGGGGGTCACCATACGCCTCGCCCGGTGTCGTGTAAAGCAACTCCCATCGTGAAAAAGCGTTTCACTCGCATTTCTATTGGAGGATATTAATAGTAAGCGGTGACAAAGAACGCCAAAAGTGTGTTCCTTCATTCTCGTTGATTTAACAAAATATCGTGTATCCGCTAATTCACCACACATTATATATACTATGAATCTCGGTTAAAGTAATTTTCAGCTCTATAATAAGTGAAATGAACAAATTCCCTGTGCAAGAAAGGTCAAACGGATACGCGTCTAAATTCCGTGCTCAACCGCCTGTCGATTGGTTTGCGAGACATCACTCATTTCGCGCGGTTTTCTGTCGATTGGTCACCTATAAATAGGATTCAAAGTTTCCTTGCGCCTTCCCTTTTGATACTGACCTATTCATATATCGGCATTTTCGCAGCGTAATTGTTTCAATCTTTTCGAAACGTTAATGAAAAGGTGAGCGAAAAGTATGGATAGCGAATGCTGACAGTAAAACTACCTCTCGACTAACACATGTTAAAAGGAACCAAGTCTGTTGCAAACTGCGCGCGTGAAAAACTGATGCGTCCAAAATGTCCATGTTGCCGAATTTTTCAACAGCCAATCGGCGAAAACAACGCAGGGTAAAAAAAGAAATTAAAGAAGAAAACTATTTCGTTGGCAATCCCTAGTTAGGGGAAAATTAACCCCTCGCAGTACCGCCCACCACCCTCGCAGCCAGCCAATCAGCGCGCGTGTACTTGTCATACAGTTCATCGCCAGCCAATCAGCGCGCGTGTACTTGTCATGCAGTTCATCGCCAGCCAATCAGCGCGCGTGTACTTGTCATGCAGTGCCCACGTGGCGTTTGCGGGCAGCCACGTTTTTCAGACAAGCGGACCCGTGTTGAGAAAGAGACAGTGCTGGCGCTCCCGACAGAGAAAACACCGCCATTGTCACAACGTGTGGGTCGGGTGTGCTAAGTCGGACAACTGATATCTCGAGTGATCGTTGTAGGAAACAGTTTATGATAGCCGTTTTTAACAGTTATCAATATCTAACTAGAGCATGTTTGTCCCAGATCAGGCTGTGGACGAAGCGATGCTAAAGGTTAGTTGCCACACTGGACAAACCTACCCTTTAATGCGTGCTACAGACGTGCCTGGGTCTCTGTTTGTGTGGGGTGGGGTGGGGTGAGGGGTGGGGGGGTGGGGGTGCGTCTAACGACAGACCTGTGTGCCTAGCCACGCACTGTCCCTGGCATAACCAGCCCGTAGCAGTGGCGCTGTACCAGGCACAGCCCCTCCGTGGTGACAAGAGTAGTGGACGATGAGGATGAATAATTGGTGGATGGAGGGATAGATAGATGAATAAATGGATTGATGTCTGAATGGATGGATGGCTGTTTGGATGGATGGATGGATGGATGGATGGATGGAAGGATAATCGGATGTAAGGATGGATGGATGGATTGTTGGATGGGTGGATGGCTGGATGGAAGGATGGAATGGGATGGATGGATTAAATGGGATGGATGGATGGGTGGGTGGGTGGGTGGGTGGGATGGGTGGATGGATGGATGGATGGGTGGATGAGTGGATGGATGGATGGATGGATGGATGGAAGGATAATCGGATGGAAGGATGGGTGGATGGGTGAATGGATGGATGGGTGGATGGATGGATAAATGGATGGATGGATGGGTGGGTGGGTGGATGGATGGATGGATGGATGGATGGATGGATGGATGGATGGATGGAAGGATAACCGGACGGAAGGATGGATGGATAGGTAGATGGATGGATGGATGGATGGGTGGATGGATGGAATAAATGATGGATGGAAGGATGGATGGGTGGGTAGATGGATGGATGGGTGGATGGATGGATGGAGGATGCTTTACAGTGTGTCAGCCTTTACGGGTACGGGCTGTGTCAGGCATCAGTTCCAAATACAGTACACGGACTTGATGTTTACTGGAAGAGAGCAAAGCAGGGCTCCAGATCACTTGACACTCACTTTCACCGAGTCACTTAGGGGGGCGATAAGTATGTTCTTAACCACAGTCTCTTGGCGGGCGGGGGGTGGGGGGTGGGGAGCGAACTCTCAAATGAGAAGAGAAGGAGGAGGAGGACAAGGAGGAGGACAGAAACGTGAAAACGGAGAGTGTATTAAAAGGTTCAAGTCTATGTATCTCTTCAGTAACGCTCCAAGCAGCTCTGACACGACAGGTCTGACACGACAGCTCTGACACGACAGCTCTGACACGTCAGCTCTGACAGAACAGCTCTGACAGGACAGCTCTGACACGGCAGTTCTGACACGTCAGTTCTGACACGACAGCTCTGACACGGCAGTTCTGACACGACAGCTCTGACACGGCAGTTCTGACACGACAGCTCTGACAGGACAGCTCTGACAGGACAGCTCTGACACGACAGCTCTGACACGTCAGCTCTGACACGTCAGCTTTGACACGACAGCTCTGACACGACAGCTCTGACACGACAGCTTTAGCGTGCGAGAAGCGATGTTTGAACAATGTGGATGTACTGGAAAGTTGAT
>JAWQFJ010022702.1:65000-70000 GCA_034096865.1 Theodoxus fluviatilis | reverse complement strand
ACTGTCTAGAGAAACTGTGCCAGCATTCATGGACTGTTAAATGAAACTATTCCAGCTCTATAATGCGTGGTGGCTGACAGTGAAAACTGCTTGACCTTGTTGTGACGGTAAATGGCCCCTGAGACGGCAGGACGGTTTACAACGCCAGAAGAGCATTCGGAACAGAGAGCAACGGTCATCCTCTACACCGGACATTTCGGATTTTTCATCAAGGCCGTCACTCCACACACATGCGTGTTGGAAGGAAACACTTGCCTCCACATCTCTTCGTCATGACAGGCTGCAGGGAGAGGGCCGCCTTGAACAGAGACAGCGCGCCAAGGAGAAGCTTTCAAGCATTGAGGCTGACAACAGAACGCATTCTTCGTTGCTGAAGTAGCGCTCCACTCACTACACACAGGAAACAGTGCCTGGGTGGCGCGCACCTTACAGACCTTGAACCATCTGCGTGAATGCTCGCTTCTCTTCTGGTCGCAGGTCCAATAATTTGTCAAGCTGCTTGATCATGTAGTGGTCATTTGTGGTTGCTGGCTTTCAACCGTGGTAGGCCTCGTCAGAACTGGCCTTGCATGCCCAGCCCCATGGACTGAGGGCCAGAAGCAGAGCTGAAGACGAAGACGCCTGGTTGTGTCGCTGTGGATTTCTGGTAGCATGTGTTCCATCATCAGCAAGCTGGCTGCAGTGCTGGGAGGGCTGCTGCAAGCGTTCCGTTCCAAACGGGTAGGTGGTTGTCTATCTTTTACTTCAGTCCCACACGTCGTTGTCGCTGTCCAGTGGTGTGGGTCGTGGTGTGGGTCGTGGTGTGGGCCGTGGTGTGGGCCGTGGTGTGGGCCGTGATGTGGGCCGTGGTGTGAGCCGTGATGCTGATATGTGATGGGGCTTGTTTGTCTGGATACTGTGCATGCAGGAATTCCTGACTGCCCATGATGTGCGACTGAGAGAGAGCGAGAGAGCGAGCGAGAGAGAGAGAGAGCGAGAGAGAGAGAGATGGAGCGAGCGAGAGAGAGAGAGAGAGAGAGAGAGAGAGAGAGAGAGAGCGAGAGTGAGAGAGAGAGAAAGCGAGAGAGAGAGAAAAGAGAGAGAGAGACAGACAGAGACAGACAGACAGACAGACAGACAGACAGACAGACAGACAGACAGACAGACAGACTGACAGACAGACAGACAGACAGACAGACAGACAGACACACACACACACAGACACACAGACAGACAGACACAGACAGACAGACTGACAGACAGACAGACAGACAGACAGACAGACAGACAGACAGACAGACAGACAGACAGACAGACAGACAGACAGACTGACAGACAGACAGACAGACAGACAGACACACAGACACACAGACAGACACACAGACACACAGACACACAGACAGACACACATACACACATACAGACACACAGACAGACACACAGACAGATACAGTGACAGAGAGAGATTGCGTTTGTGAGCGTGCGCACGACTGTGTGTGGGTTTGCGCCTGTGCGCTTGCGTGTGTGCGTGCGTGCGTGCGTGCGGGATTGCGTGGAGACGCGTCAGACCATCCATGCCAATATTTGCACCTCAACGCTGGTTATCCAGCCATTCATGCACGCATGCATGTATCCATTGTCTGTCCATCCTGTACCCATCAATCTCTGTCCATCCTGTACCCATCCATCCCTGTCTGTCCATCCTGTACCCATCCATCTCTGTCTGTCCATCCTGTACCCATCCATCTCTGACTGTCTATCCTGTACCCATCCATCCCTGTCTGTCCATCCTGTACCCATCCATCTCTGTCTGTCCATCCTGTACCCATCCATCTCTGTCTGTCCATCCTGTACCCATCCATCTCTGTCTGTCCATCCTGTACCCATCCATCTCTGTCTGTCCATCCTGTACCCATCCATCTCTGTCTGTCCATCCTGTACCCATCCATCTCTGTCTGTCCATCCTGTACCCATCCATCTCTGTCTGTCCATCCTGTACCCATCCATCTCTGTCTGTCCATCCTGTACCCATCCATCTCTGTCCATCCTGTACCCATCCATCTCTGTCTGTCCATCCTGTACCCATCCATCTCTGTCTGTCCATCCTGTACCCATCCATCTCTGTCTGTCCATCCTGTACCCATCCATCTCTGTCTGTCCATCCTGTACCCATCCATCTGTCTGTCCATCCTGTACCCATCCATCTCTGTCTGTCCATCCTGTACCCATCCATCTCTGTCTGTCCATCCTGTACCCATCCATCTCTGTCTGTCCATCCTGTACCCATCCATCTCTGTCTGTCCATCCTGTACCCATCCATCTCTGTCTGTCCATCCTGTACCCATCCATCTCTGTCTGTCCATCCTGTACCCATCCATCTCTGTCTGTCCATCCTGTACCCATCCATCTCTGTCTGTCCATCCTGTACCCATCCATCTCTGTCCATCCTGTACCCATCCATCTCTGTCTGTCCATCCTGTACCCATCCATCTCTGTCTGTCCACCCTGTACCCATCCATCCCTGTCTGTCCATCCTGTACCCATCCATCTCTGTCTGTCCATCCTGTACCCATCCATCTCTGTCTGTCCATCCTGTACCCATCCATCTCTGTCTGTCCATCCTGTACCCATCTATCTCTGTCTGTCCATCCTGTACCCATCCATCTCTGTCTGTCCATCCTGTACCCATCAATCTCTGTCAATCCTGTACCTATCCTCGTGTCTATTATGTCCATGATGTAACCATCTACGTCATTGTTTGTCCATCCTGAGCCAAATCCATTTCTCAATATGTCCATCCTGCATTCATCCATCTCTGTCCCCATCTGTCCATCCTGCATCCATCCATCTCTGTCCTCATCTATCCATCCTGCATTCGTCCATTTCTGTATCTATATGTCCTGCCAGCCTGCTTTTATTGCGGTCTTTTGTTCACATATTCACACATCGATTGCCCTCTTATTGTATCAATTCTTTCCGTGTCCTTTTTCTCCTCCATTTTTCTTACCTTTGCTGCGATCGTTCAAAGTGTACATTCCTTCTTCTTTACTCTCAATTTTCCTCCTGTGTTCATGCATTCGTCCAATGTCCCGCCCTGCCTCCATTCAGCACTCAGCAGACGCCTGTGTTCATGCACTCGTCCAATGCCCCGCCCTGCCTCCATTCACGCACTCAGCAGACGCCTGTGTTCATGCACTCGTCCAATGAACTGCCCTGCCTCCATTCAGCACTCAGCATACGCCTGTGTTTATGCACTCGTCCAATGTCCCGCCCTGCCTCCATTCACGCACTCAGCAGACGCCTGTGTTCATGCACTCGTCCAATGAACTGCCCTGCCTCCATTCAGCACTCAGCAGATGCCTGTGTTCATGCACTCGTCCAATGAACTGCCCTGCCTCCATTCAGCACTCAGCAGACGCCTGTGTTCATGCACTCGTCCAATGAACTGCCCCGCCTCCATTCATGCACTCAGCAGACGCCTGTGTTCATGCACTCGTCCAATGTCCCGCCCTGCCTCCATTCAGCACTCAGCAGACGCCTGTGTTCATGCACTCGTCCAATGAACTGCCCTGCCTCCATTCACGCACTCAGCAGACGCCTGTGTTCATGCACTCGCCCAATGAACTGCCCTGCCTCCATTCACGCACTCAGCAGACGCCTGTGTTCATGCACTCGTCCAATGAACTGCCCTGCCTCCATTCACGCACTCAGCAGACGCCTGTGTTCATGCACTCGTCCAATGAACTGCCCTGCCTCCATTCACGCACTCAGCAGACGCCTGTGTTCATGCTCTCGTCCAATGAACTGCCCTGCCGCAATTCACGCACTCAGCAGATTCATGACGTTGAGACCAGGTTGAAAAAAACGACGCCACTTCCGTTTTGGGGCTCGTTGACGGAGCCGGAAGTGATCTGTCACCGAGTCCAGAAGTTGGCCATCTTGGAAATCTCACAATGCCGTAGAGTCAGGCTTCTTCCTGGTTGTCATGACAACGGATCCGTTCTTTGACAAAGTAAATCGGCCATCGTGGACCCATATGCTGCCGACGGTTTTTTTGTGTTTTGTTTTTTCCTCCCGAAGCAAAAGTCTGCGCAGTGATGTAATGGTCTCTCTGGCCACGGTTAGAATGAATGAATGAATGAATGAATGAATGAACGAACGAACGAGTGGATGAATGAATGGGAACTGACAACCTGTCATCCTCTGTAGGTTATGTAAGGCCATCGATCACGAAATTCACCAGAGCAGGTAAGAGTCCAGAGTTAGCCCAGCCTCCATTTTCCTGGTGATGCGCAGTTTACGGAGCGTGCAGGAGACGCTGTGTCTGTTCCTACCCCAGCCCACTGGCGGCCTCGTCCCGAGTCGCTGTTGTTGTTGTTGATGTTGTTGTTGTCTTCGTCGTTGTTGTTGTCGTTGTCGTTGTCGTTGTTGTCGTCGTCGTTGTTGTTGTCGTTGTTGCTTTAGCAAGAGCAGTGGCTAAGACAAATTTCCATGTCGCGCACTGCACTCCTGTACTACGATGTTTTCTTCATAAGCGTTTACGGGAATCAGTCAAATAGACAATCTCTCTCTCTCTCTCTCTCTCTCTCTCTCTCTCTCTCTCTCTCTCTCTCTCTCTCTCTCTCTCTCTCCTTCGACTGCGGGAGTTTCGTCCAGAGCACATCGCAGCTGTCTCGGTGCGGCTACTCCACCAGCCGAGCAAGAGGAAGGTGCTACACGTGCCCATCAACCCTGTCGTCGGAAGCAGCCCTGGCGCTCCAAGAGGAGGTAATTGACGAGACGGACACTTATGAACATTTTCGATATCCGCGAATCGCGTACCAAGACTTGGTGTCGAAGTCTTGATCCCCCACCCCCCACCCCCCACCCCCGACTGTTTTGTTTTTCGTTTGAGTAATTGACATCATATTGTAATAGGCCGGTGGCCTGAACAATAAACTTTTCGTTCGTTCGTTCTCTCTCTCTCTCTGTGTCTCTGTCTCTCTCTCTGTCTCTGTCTCTGTCTGTCTCTGTCTCTCTGT
>JAWQFJ010022702.1:35000-62500 GCA_034096865.1 Theodoxus fluviatilis | reverse complement strand
GCTGCACTGATGGTAGTGCCTGGACAGCCGCTGCACTGATGGTAGTTAGGCCTGGACAGCCGCTGCACTGAGGGCCTGGCAGCCGTGCACTGACGTGTGCCTGGACAGCCGCTGCACTGATGATGGTGCCTGGACAGCCGCTGCACTGATGATGGTGCCTGGACAGCCGCTGCACTGATGGTAGTGCCTGGACAGCCGCTGCACTGATGATAGTGCCTGGACAGCCGCTGCACTGATGGTGGTGCCTGGACAGCTGCTGCACTGATTGTAGTGCCTGGACAGCCGCTGCACTGATGATAGTGCCTGGACAGCCGCTGCACTGATGGTAGTGCCTGGACAGCCGCTGCACTGACGATGGTGCCTGGACAGCCGCTGCACTGATGATGGTGCCTGGACAGCCGCTGCACTGATGATGGTGCCTGGACAGCCGCTGCACTGATGGTATTGCCTGGACAGCCGCTGCACTGATGATAGTGCCTGGACAGCGGCTGCACTGATGGTAGTGCCTGGACAGCCGCTGCACTGATCATAGTGCCTGGACAGCCGCTGCACTGATGGTGGTGCCTGGACAGCTGCTGCACTGATTGTAGTGCCTGGACAGCCGCTGCACTGATGATAGTGCCTGGACAGCCGCTGCACTGATGATATTGCCTGGACAGGCGCTGCACTGATGGTAGTGCCTGGACAGCCGCTGCGCTGATGGTAGTGCTTGGACAGCCGCTGCACTGATGATGGTGCCTGGACAGCCGCTGCACTGATGATGGTGCCTGGACAGCCGCTGCACTGATGATGGTGCCTGGACAGCCGCTGCACTGATGATAGTGCCTGGACAGCCGCTGCACTGATGATGGTGCCTGGACAGCCGCTGCAGTGATGATAGTGCCTGGACAGCCGCTGCACTGATGATGGTGCATGGAGCTCCTCGAGGGCGAAAAGCTCGGAACAGCAGGGAGCTGAGGCTTGTGGACGCTGCCTGACATACAAATGGAGAAGTTGATTGCCTCCTTCATCAGCTGACATTCTGTGAACCCGAGTCACGTGACTCTGGCACAGTTTGCAATGAATGCGTAATTGACTTGACTCTTCGCATTACAGCATTGCGCCAAAATAGTTCGTTCTGATACTTTTTTTTTCTCTCCACATTTTACAGAAATCATTCAGATGTCAAAACTTGTTTTCATTCTAACACAAACCTTTATTTTATCGAATTATCGCTTGTTTATTGCCTCAACAAGAGTACGTTATGAGTGCTGTGCGAAATAGTTTTAGAACTACTTTAACGGTGTGTGTCAGGGAGCAGATCGGCCATCCCACAAGTCTCTTTTGTGACCTCCTCATGCATATTTCGGACGAAAACCTTCCATCACGTGATGTCAACTGGGCTAGAGACACTCCACAGGTAGGCGAAGTCTCTAGTGAGCTAGAATGATGAGCTGGAGCCCCTGGCTGCCGGGATGTCGGGACCTGCTCCCCCAAGTGCCCGGCCCCAAGCAGCCAGTGAAGCAGCCAGTGAAGCAGCCAGTGAAGCAGCCAGTGAACTTTGGGTCTGGATGAGTGTGCATGTATTTAAACGCAACTTTGCGTCCGTACTATAGTGGAAGATCGAACGCAACTCACGAAGCGCAACTCACGGAGCGCAACTCACGGAGCACAACTCACGGAGCACAACTCACGGAGCACAACTCACGGAGCGCAACTCACGGAGCACAACTCACGGAGCGCAACTCACGGAGCACAACTCACGGAGCACAACTCACGGAGCACAACTCACGGAGCACAACTCACGGAGCACAACTCACGGAGCGCAACTCACGGAGCACAACTCACGGAGCGCAACTCACGGAGCACAACTCACGTAGCACAACTCACGGAGCACAACTCACGATCTGCGAGAAACTAATCGCTCCTTTCCACTTCCGACCCGAAAGCAAATCTCTGCACCCATCAACCAATCAAACAGCAGAACTACCTCCAGCAACACATCATTACAAGTCCAGCCCCCCTCCTCTGTGTCTATCTCAGTCTCTATCTCTCTCTGTCTCTTTCTAGCTACTCTCTCTCTCTTTTCTTTCCCTCTCTCTTTTTCTCTATCTCTTTGTCTCTTCGTCTCTTTTCTCCTCTCTCTCTCTCTCTCTCTCTCTCTCTCTCTCTCTCTCCCTCTCTCTCCCTCCCTCTCTCTCTCTCAATGTCTATCTCTCTCAATGTCTCTTTCTCTCAATGTCTCTCTCTCAATGTCTCTCTCTCTCAATGTGTCTCTCAGTGTCTCTCACTTTCTCTCTCTGTCTCTCTCTCACTCTCTCTTTCGCTGTCTCTCTCTGTCTCTCTCTCTCTCTCTCTCTCTCTACCCCTCCCTCTCTCTCTCTCTCTCTCTCCTTGCAAGGAAAGGGTAAGAAAAAAACAAGAGCAGTGGCAATGTATATACATTATGCATTCGAGATAAGAAAACTAAAACTAGAACCAAAAGAGGGCATTCCCATAAATGACCAACAAACTTCTGTGTGAATTAACGGTTAACTATGATGTTGTATATAACTGTTATGATGACGGATTCCCCCCCCCCCCTTTTTCCCCTTGTATTTGCAATGGGCCGATGGCTTGCAATAAAGTTCAGTTCAGTTCAGTTCAGTTACCATATTTGTATGCATTAGATAAGAAATTTTTAAGAGATGTTTTGATACGGTTCAGATTTGGAGTCGGTGAGTTGTATGGTCACAAACATAGATACAGTCTCCCGACTTTCTATAAGGTTTGCCCTACATGTGTAGAGGAGGAGGAGACTGAAGTACATTTTCTGTTCCATTGCCCTGCTTTGTGTGGAATACGAGAAAGATTTTTAATACCATTCCCACATCTAGATATTTATGAGACTATCAAAGACCTTCTAGCAACTAATGTATATACTATGATTAGTAAAGTGCGTATGTACATTTATCATGCACTTGGGAAGAGAACGGAGGAATGGAAATATTAAGTATGAATCATTATGTTTTCGAAGACTGGTGCTACTATGTATACCAGTGAACACTGTTTCCCTCGATGCTGTGTCCATTCACATATTACTATTCAGAGTCTTCTCGATACCGCACTGCTATGTTATGAAAATTCTTCACCTTGAAATTCGTTCGCCTCTTCCAAATCGCGTTGGGAGACCACGTGGGTCTATTCCTACCTCCAGCCCATAGGGGGTGTATTCTTACCCCCAGGCCACAGGGGGCGTCAGATGTCAGGAAATGATTGATCAGATCGACAGTGATCAGGTGCGCACATGACAAGGCAGTCAGACTCAGATGTGGATACACAAACTCCTGTATGAAAAACTCCATCTTTGTGACCACTTTTTCAGTAGGAGAACCGCCTTCCCTCATCATTCCTGATTCTTAGATGATGAATTTTCCTAGAAAACCAAAGTCAAGATGCTGAGCACCCAGGGAAGGCTGCTGATGAGGGGACGCAGGGGCGGCTCTGGAGGCTGCGAACACGGGACGTCTTGAAATATCCAGCCTACTCTGACTTCATCGCGGGACAAAGTTCCATTGCCTAAGATCCCACATTCTCACGACAGCAAAGAAAAGGGTCTGGAACTTGAGTCACCTACCCCAGTCTCACGGCTGGCTGGTGTACAGGATGGAGATCATGAGTTCGCGTCAAGCACGCCGCAAGGTGTGTGTTGCTGTTTTTGTCTCCCAACGGCTGGACTGCATAGAGGGCTTGCCTGTAGGGTTGCCTACGTCACAATGCAGCCACGTGTGTATATCTACGTCACATTGCAGTCACGTGTGTATACCTACGTCACATTGCAATAACGTGTGTATACATACGTCATATTTCAGTCACGTTTGTATACCTACGTCATTTTGCAGACACGTTTGTATACCTACGTCATTTTGCAGTGACGTTTTCATACCTACGTCATTTTGCAGTCACGTTTGTATACCTACGTCATATTGCAGCCACATGCGTATACCTACGTCACGTTGCAGTCACATGTATATACATACGTCATATTGGAGTCACATGTATATATCTACGTCACACTGCAGTCACATGTGTATACCCATGTCATATTGCAGTCACATGTGTATATCTACGTCACACTGCAGTCACATGTGTATACCCACGTCATATTGCAGTCACATGTATATACCCACCTTATATTGCAGTCACATGTGCATACCCACGTCATATTGCAGTCACATGTAATATTGTCACAGTCATATTGGAGTCACGTGTATACCTACGTCAAACTGCAGTCACATGTATATACCTACGTCAAGCAAAATGCAGTCACAACTACATAAGATATACCAATCTTGGCCATTTTACCGTGAAGCATTGAAGCAAACAGAGCCAAATAACTCATTTACTTAGATGTATTTAAAGCTGAATAAGTGTTAATAAAGAACGTAATATTTTTACGCTTATACTTGTTTCTCTTTTGGTCTCTTCTATTTCTCTTCCTCTAAAACGGTCAACTGATTATCTACCTTTATTCAGCACGGGACGAAGGTAGGACAAAACTCCCGGTCGCTTGCGTCTGTGCAGGACAAGAGAAGACGTGGAACTGTGATGGAAGTGTGTCTCTGGTCGTGGAAGACCAGTGCGAGGCTTCAAAACAAACATAGCATGCCTGGAGAAAGTCCCAGACTTGGTGGTGGAGTGGCAAGGAAGTCTTGGCGGTGGAGTGGCAAGGAAGTCTTGGCGGTGGAGTGGCAAGGAAGTCTTGGCGGTGGAGTGGCAAGGAAGTCTTGGCGATGGAGTGGCAAGGAAGTCTCGGCGGTGGAGTGGCAAGGAAGTCTTGGCGGTGGAGTAGCAAGGAAGTCTTGGCGGTGGAGTGGCAAGGAAGTCTTGGCAGTGGAGTGGCGAGGAAGTCTTGGCGGTGGAGTGGCGAGGAAGTCTCGGCGGTGGAGTGGCAAGGAAGTCTTGGTGGTGGAGTAGCAAGGAAGTCTTGGTGGTGGAGTGGCGAGGAAGTCTTGGCGGTGGAGTGGCGAGGAAGTCTTGGTGGTGGAGTAGCAAGGAAGTCTTGGCGGTGGAGTGGCAAGGAAGTCTTGGCGGTGGAGTGGCAAGGAAGTCTTGGCGCTGGAGTGGCGAGGAAGTCTTGGCGGTGGAGTGGCGAGGAAGTCTCGGCGGTGGAGTGGCAAGGAAGTCTTGGCGGTGGAGTGGCAAGGAAGTCTTGGCGGTGGAGTGGCAAGGAAGTCTCGGCAGTGGATAAGCAAGAAAGTCTTGGCGGTGGAGTAGCAAGGAAGTCTTGGCGGTGGAGTGGCGAGGAAGTCTCGGCGGTGGAGTGGCAAGTAAGTCTTGGCGGTGGAGTGGCAAGGAAGTCTTGGCGGTAGAGTGGCAAGTAAGTCTTGGCGGTGGAGTAGCAAGGAAGTCTTGGCGGTGGAGTGGCGAGGAAGTCTCGGCGGTGGAGTAGCAAGGAAGTCTTGGCGGTGGAGTAGCAAGGAAGTCTTGGCGGTAGAGTAGCAAGGAAGTCTTGGCGGTGGAGTAGCAAGGAAGTCTTGGCGGTGGAGTAGCAAGGAAGTCTTGGCGGTGGAGTAGCAAGGAAGTCTTGGCGGTGGAGTGACAAGTAAGTCTTGGCGGTAGAGTGGCAAGTAAGTCTTGGCGGTAGAGTAGCAAGGAAGTCTTGGCGGTGGAGTAGCAAGGAAGTCTTGGCGGTGGAGTGACAAGGAAGTCTTGGCGGTGGAGTGGCGAGGAAGTCTTGGCGGTGGAGTGGCGAGGAAGTCTTGGCGGTGGAGTGGCGAGGAAGTCTTGGCGGTGGAGTAGCAAGGAAGTCTTGGCGGTGGAGTGACAAGGAAGTCTTGGCGGTGGAGTAGCAAGGAAGTCTTGGCGGTGGAGTGGCGAGGAAGTCTTGGCGGTGGAGTAGCAAGGAAGTCTTGGCGGTGGAGTGGCGAGGAAGTCTTGGTGGTGGAGAAGCAAGGAAGTCTTGGTGGTGGAGTGGCGAGGAAGTCTTGGCGGTGGAGTGGCGAGGAAGTCTTGGTGGTGGAGTAGCAAGGAAGTCTTGGCGGTGGAGTGGCAAGGAAGTCTTGGCGGTGGAGTGGCAAGGAAGTCTTGGCGGTGGAGTGGCGAGGAAGTCTTGGCGGTGGAGTGGCAAGGAAGTCTCGGCAGTAGAGTAGCAAGGAAGTCTTGGCGGTGGAGTGGCAAGGAAGTCTCGGCAGTGGATAAGCAAGAAAGTCTTGGCGGTGGAGTGGCAAGGAAGTCTTGGCGGTGGAGTGGCGAGGAAGTCTTGGTGGTGGAGTAGCAAGGAAGTCTTGGCGGTGGAGTGGCAAGGAAGTCTTGGCGGTGGAGTGGCAAGGAAGTCTTGGCGGTGGAGTGGCGAGGAAGTCTTGGTGGTGGAGTAGCAAGGAAGTCTTGGCGGTGGAGTGGCAAGAAAGTCTTGGCGGAGGAGTGGCAAGGAAGTCTCGGCAGTGGATAAGCAAGAAAGTCTTGGCGGTGGAGTGGCAAGGAAGTCTTGGGGGTGGAGTGGCGAGGAAGTCTTGGTGGTGGAGTAGCAAGGAAGTCTTGGCGGTGGAGTGGCAAGGAAGTCTTGGCGGTGGAGTGGCGAGGAAGTCTTGGTGGTGGAGTAGCAAGGAAGTCTTGGCGGTGGAGTGGCGAGGAAGTCTTGGCGGTGGAGTGGCGAGGAAGTCTTGGCGGTGGAGTGGCGAGGAAGTCTTGGCGGTGGAGTGGCAAGGAAGTCTTGGCGGTGGAGTGGCGAGGAAGTCTTGGCGGTGGAGTGGCGAGGAAGTCTTGGCGGTGGAGTGGCGAGGAAGTCTCGGCTGTGGAGTGGCAAGTAAGTCTTGGCGGTAGAGTAGCAAGGAAGTCTCGGCGGTGGAGTGGCGAGGAAGTCTCGGCTGTGGAGTGGCAAGAAAGTCTTGGCGGTGGAGTAGCAAGGAAGTCTTGGCGGTGGAGTGGCGAGGAAGTCTCGGCTGTGGAGTGGCAAGAAAGTCTTGGCGGTGGAGTAGCAAGGAAGTCTTGGCGGTGGAGTGGCAAGAAAGTCTTGGCGGTGGAGTAGCAAGGAAGTCTTGGTGGTGGAGTGGCGAGGAAGTCTTGGCGGTGGAGTAGCAAGGAAGTCTTGGCGGTGGAGTGGCGAGGAAGTCTTGGCGGTGGAGTAGCAAGGAAGTCTTGGCGGTGGAGTGACAAGGAAGTCTTGGCGGTGGAGTAGCAAGGAAGTCTTGGCGGTGGAGTGGCGAGGAAGTCTTGGCGGTGGAGTAGCAAGGAAGTCTTGGCGGTGGAGTGGCAAGGAAGTCTTGGCGGTGGAGTAGCAAGGAAGTCTTGGCGGTGGAGTGGCAAGGAAGTCTTGGCGGAGGAGTGGCGAGGAAGTCTCGGCGGTGGAGTGGCGAGGAAGTCTTGGCGGTGGAGTGGCAAGGAAGTCTTGGCGGTGGAGTGGCAAGGAAGTCTTGGCGGTGGAGTGGCAAGGAAGTCTTGGCGGTGGAGTGGCGAGGAAGTCTTGGCGGTGGAGTGGCAAGGAAGTCTTGGCGGTGGAGTAGCAAGGAAGTCTTGGCGGTGGAGTGGCAAGGAAGTCTTGGCGGTGGAGTGGCAAGGAAGTCTTGGCGGTGGAGTAGCAAGGAAGTCTTGGCGGTGGAGTGGCAAGGAAGTCTTGGCGGTGGAGTAGCAAGGAAGTCTTGGCGGTGGAGTGGCGAGGAAGTCTTGGCGGTGGAGTAGCAAGGAAGTCTTGGCGGTGGAGTGACAAGGAAGTCTTGGCGGTGGAGTGACAAGGAAGTCTTGGCGGTGGAGTGGCGAGGAAGTCTTGGCGGTGGAGTAGCAAGGAAGTCTTGGCGGTGGAGTGGCAAGGAAGTCTTGGCGGTGGAGTAGCAAGGAAGTCTTGGCGGTGGAGTGGCAAGAAAGTCTTGGCGGAGGAGTGGCGAGGAAGTCTCGGCGGTGGAGTGGCGAGGAAGTCTTGGCGGTGGAGTGGCAAGGAAGTCTTGGCGGTGGAGTGGCAAGGAAGTCTTGGCGGTGGAGTGGCAAGGAAGTCTTGGCGGTGGAGTGGCGAGGAAGTCTTGGCGGTGGAGTGGCAAGGAAGTCTTGGCGGTGGAGTAGCAAGGAAGTCTTGGCGGTGGAGTGGCAAGGAAGTCTTGGCGCTGGAGTGGCGAGGAAGTCTGCAAGAGTGGAGGGTCTGACAGCTTAGCACAGATTCAGAAACAAATGGGTGTCTGCGGTATAGGCAACAGCAAATGAAAGAAAACGTGGTGACAGACAGAGGGACGGACGGACGGAGGGACGGACGGACAGACGGACGAACGGACGGACGGACGGACGGACGGACGGACGGACGGACGGACGGACGGACGGACGGACGGACAGAGACCACATGAAAACAGAAACGTGAAGAAGAAGCGACACAAAAGAAAATGGAAGTACGTCATCTCTAGGTTTTTCAAGTTTACCGTTACATTTGCAACATTTCACTTCAAAACTGCTGCACAGGGAATGGTGTGAAGATTGCAATCGCTTCACTGTCAACACGACTGAAGAGAAGACACGATTTCTGATGCGCGCTTGTAGCGCTCGCAGACTCCACATTCAGCCTTTCTGACGTCACAACTTCTATGTTGGTCCCTTCCTGACCCGCGTCGTTTGTTTTCCCTGTACACCACGTGTTTACGCTTGCACGTGACGTCAGCAGCGACTTCCGGTCAGGTCGGATGCCTTCCCAGGGGATTATGGGATATGGGTATGAAAATGGCAGAATAGTGATAGACGACTCCCCCAGCGTCGGGTGTGATGGCGTGTCTGATAAGGCAGTCCTCGCGCTGCGCAGCTCTCCACCCGTATGTGCACGTCTCACAGACTCTACCGCCACTGGTCGCAATACAAAGTCACTTGCTCAGAGGAGGAGGAGAAGGAAGAGGAGGAGGAGGAGGAGGAGAAGGAGGAGGAGGAGGAGGAGGAGGAGGAGGAGGAGGAGGAGGAGGAGGAGGAGGAGGAGGAGGAGGAGGAGGAGGAGGAGGAGGAGGAGGAGGAGGAGGAGGAGGAGGAGGAGGAGGAGGAGGAGGAAAACAAAAAGGAGGACATGCAGAGAGGAGCAGAAGGAGGAGCAATAATATCAGCTAGAAGTTAGAAAGAAATCGGAAATGTCAAAACGGAAGCAGATCCAAGAGAGGGAGAAGAAACATTTTGATAAGTAGAAAATCCAATGAAAATAAACAGACTAATTCTTTTTTAAAAGGGGGATGGAAATTTACTAACTGTTTGGAGTTTTATCTTCTGCCTGCATCTAACACTAAAGGTGCTACATTTTCTCTTTATTTCTTTCATAGTTTCCTTCCCTCCCCCATTCTCTCTCTCCCCCCCCCCCCCTCCCTCACACGCGCGCACAGCACACTCACGCACGCACACACACACACACTCACACACACGCACACACACACACACGCACACACACACACACACACACACACACACACGCGCACACAGAAGAGAGAGGAAGAGAGAGAGAGAGAGAGAGAGAGAGAGAGAGAGAGAGAGAGAGAGAGAGAGAGATTGTTTGCTTTCAGCCGACGACCCATCAGTATAGAAATTACACATATATACACACATTCAAAACAATGGCACAGCAGAGTACTAAAGCTTACAACTTACGATTAAATCAACATGTCAATCTCTGCTACAATTTTATGGTTAAGATCAGAGTGTAATGTGTACATCAGTTTAAAATTGGTTTATTCAGGGCACTCATCATGATTTCTAATCCTGAGTGTCTAATGACATTTCTTGCATTTTTTGCGAGCGTCGTTCAAGGGCATAAAAATGTACATGGAAATGTCCCGCGTCTTCTTTACCTCGTGTCCACTCATCAAACGTGAGATATCTGTAGATACCGTATCCTGTAGATGTCGTACTAAATATCTCTGTCTAATGTCGCTGTACACAAAACAATTTAACAGGAAATATACCTCATTCTCAGTTTCGTTGCAGAATGGACAGAGCTCATGTCAGGTTTACGATCTTTTCTTGACCGTACATTGAGAGAGAGAGAGAGAGAGAGAGAGAGAGAGAGAGCGAACGAAAGAGACAATGACAGAGAGACAGAGAGAGAGAAATACATAGAGAGTGAAAGAAAGAAAGAAAGAAAGAAAGAAAGAAAAGAAAAGAAAAGAAAGAAAGAAAGAAAGAAAGAAAGAAAGAAAGAAAGAAAAAAAGAAAAGAAAAGAAAGAAAGAAAGAAAGAAAGAAAGAGACTGAAAGAGAAAGAGAGAGAGAGCGGATTAGAGCCTCTGTCGTACCCCAATCATTAATTGACTGCGTATGTGCACAAATGCAACAAGAAGAAGCCACGCTCCCCCCATGCCTGTTTGCACATTTGTAAAATAGTTCCCATGACCGTCGCTCTGAGCTCGAGTCAATTGATTGCGACCAATGCAACAGCTCTTTAGCGACATATATATGCCTTGACAGTGCCCTTTGGCCTGACCCCGTTCCACTTTGAACAAGCCACATCTATATCGACTGTGTCCTCTTCAAACACTACACAGGATTCTTCAACCCTTTTACTCCCTATCAATATAGTATCGGAACCTCCAATCACTTTCCCCTCCCCTCCCTTCTACGCCATCCACTCTCTATGCTCCACCCAGCCTCCGTTCTTGAACAACCTCCTCCCCTTTCCACACCCTATGGCACCCCCACCCCTTCCCCTTCACTCTCCAGAATCCTCCCCCCCCCCCCCCCCCCACCCACCCCCCTGTTTTCCCAATCTTTGACCTCAGGAGGTGCACATTTTATCCCAGCCAATCTGTGGGATGGAAAACTTTCTGCCTTTGCCCCATTCCCGCGGCAGTCCTTCATCGACCAGCGAGCTGCAGAGTCCGCAGCAGGAGGAAGAGGGAGGGAAGAGTTTGGGGTGCGGGATGCGGGATGTGGGGAGGGATGAGGAACACCGCCAGGCTTATCAAAAACCTATGTGCAGAATCACGGCGACCTGACTGATCTACATGACGCCCACTGGTAGCAGCCTACCATATATCGAGGCCCCCTGTGTTTCTTTTGCCCAGCTGAGCTGGAGTACACAGCTGACTGAGCGCCACGAAACAGGTCATTAGTCGGTTTGTAAATTTTTAAAGTTTTTTATATCTGTTTAGCCCCAACGTTTAAGCTTTGCAATGGTACCTAAGTTATGTTTATATCTAGACAATTCGGGAAGTTGCAACTATTTGAATATGAAACGCAAAGTTGAAGAACAGTGCAGCACGGGCGTAAACACGGCATCTCTGATTGGTCCAATTTCAAATTCTGTCTGCGTCAAGATTTTGCTCTCTGTTCTCAGACAGACGATGCTTCACCAAAAATCCCGTGACAGGAAGTGAGCAGAGAGAACGCGCCTAGCAGTAATATATGTTACGCCGGCCTGAGAAGACGCCATCAAGCAAAGCAAAAAAGCCTTAGTTGGGTTAATTTAACCCTAATAATCTTTACGTTTTGGAGGAAATTGGCTGAAAAAGGTAATGTTTTGCATTATAATAGGTTGATTTGCATAGTATATCGTAACAGATCGATTCTAGAGGGGAAATAGAGGCAGAAAATATTCCAAACATAAACTGCCACTGGTTGACTCCGGCTGTTGTTGCTATGCTGTACCTCTGAAATGACATTGCGCATTATGACCCAGTTCCGGGTGCTCGCCACATACGTGTTTACTGCTTCTCGCGTTCTTTCGTTCTCTCACCAAGTAGCTCAATCACTCGCTCACTCACTCTCTCTCTCTGGCTCGCTCACCTACTCGCCTGTTCACTCGTTCACTCGCCTCCTCAATCCCACTCTCTCACTCAATCTCACACGTTCGCCCACTCTTTACCCCACACATTCGTGGACGTACATATCCATTCATTCGTTCTCTATCTCACTTTCTCTCTCTTTCACTCATTTTTTCACTCGCCCGCTCCGTTGCTTGCTTGCTACTTACATGGATGTGGACGCTCAATAACTAAGTTCTATCAACTGCCAGGCCTTCAAATGATGCCCGCTCCATTGCTTGCTTGCTACTTACATGGATGTGGACGCTCAATAACTAAGTTCTATCAACTGCCAGGCCTTCAAATGATGCCCGCTCCATTGCTTGCTTGCTACTTACATGGATGTGGACGCTCAATAACTAAGTTCTATCAACTGCCAGGCCTTCAAGTGTTGCCTTTCCAGCGCGACACATGGAACTTTAAAGAAGTGTGATGCTGTTCTCTGGCAACCGTGACAACGACGACGACGACGACGACGACGACGACAACGACAATGATGCTGAAGATGATAGTGATAAAAAAGGAAAATGCTTCAGACCCTATATCCCTTTCGTGTGGCATAGAAAAATACTTTCAAAATTTGTGCTGTAGTGTTGGTCGTTTATCTGTTTGCGAGGTGAACCAATAGGTTTGTTTAGGTCCCTGGCAAGAAACGTGTTCTGTACTCGTTTTTCTCCAGCAAACACTGCGGTAAATACAGTCTAATTAACTGGTTTTCTGTAGAGGGTCAAAGTCGGAGAACTGGTCGAAACTGCATTGACCTTTGGCTACTGTTTCTGTGGAGACGCACAGAGATAGCTGCGGTCGGGGTTTTTCCACTGTGATAAGCATCTAATTAACTGGTCTTCTGTAGAGGGCCGAAGTTGAGGGGCTGATCGAAACTGCATTGACGTTTAGTCACTGTTTCAGTGGAGACACGCAGAGGTAGCTACAGTCGGGTTCTTCCACTGCTTCTCTCTGCAAGTTTCTGGGTGGAACTCCACCTGAGTCCAGACCTGAGAGCGGCCATTAGGGAGACTGAGGTCGATGTGGGACTCTTTCGAACGCATCGCCCACCTCCACCTCCACCTCCACCGCCCCCCACCTCCACCGCCCATCCACCTCCACTCCACATGACGTCATAATAGAAAGCTAGGGAGTGGCATTTTGTTGACCTGGCATCGATTACCTCCCCTGCATACCAGGAAGCGTGCTTAGCGCTCGATCCGGGCACGCGGGATGGCGTCCATTGTATCCCGGCATACCTGATAACTTCCTGTGACAACCAGAGGCAAGTTGCTGTGCCAGCGGGATGAACTTTGGTGTGTTTGACGCCTGACTTTTCCGTGGCGTAAGGAAAGGGTAAATTGATGACACCCAAAGAAATTATTTTCTTCTGCAGGAATCTAACCTTCTCCGTGCCGGGGACAGCGGTGCAGTCAAGCTACATTTACACAGGAATTACATGGTTAATTCCGAATCCGAGAACCGAGAGTGTTTTTGTTGTTGTTCATGTCCGTCGGCGTTAAATTAATGAAACACCTTTAGATGCGCGGTCGTGGATATTGAATGTCGTCGTCCCGTGACGGGAGACCAGGGCAGATCGACAGCCACAAAGGGAACACAGGCAGCAACACGTTGACTGCGACTCTGGGAAGGGATTTGGCGATGGCGTAATCGGAAAAGGTTGCCCAACGCTCTACCTTCCCAGGTCTTCATGATGGAGTGTGTGGCGTTCCTTGCCATGCACAAGGCTGACCTACTTTCAGGGAGGGATGTGTAGGTCGGCATGACCCGACCGGAACTCCCTCCGGGGGTGCCTGCGCGGACACAAGTGGAAAGATGTTTTGCGTGCCATCTGCGTCTGCGTCCGCTTGATTCATCGTCTGCGGACAGACTGGGAACACCGCCATTTGTCACGTGACCCTTCTGCCTCAGCCTGCGTCAGTTCTCCCACTGGCAAACTCGTCATCGCTACCGTGATCGCCATTTTGAGGAGAGAGGTGGTTGGGCCGACTGACAGGTGGGCAGCATATTCATGAAGACGTTTTTTAAATCCTCACCACGTAGATGACGCGAGGGGTAAATTGTACAGCCGCTTACCACCTAGAATTGGGTCACGTGTTATTGAGTAAAATCGACACAGCTGCATTGGTGGAGTAGAGAAAACAAATAAACGGTATCGTCCTTGGAGATTACCAAGCGTGATTCCCCTTTGAAACAGTGACACTGATTTGATCGCTTGAGTTAAATTAGAAAAATTCCAGAACTTTCTCAATGAAATTAGAAGTGCAGATCTCTGTTCCAAAATCACTTACGAAATCCGTCGAATTCGTTTAAGATCGCCTGGCGAGATTCCTGCCTCCAAGCAATGTTCCTTGAGCTGTACAGATCAGGAGAGGGAGGGAAAGATAAAAAGGGGTGGGGGGTGGGGCTATGGGGAGAGGATGGGGGAGTAACTGATGCCTCATCGATTTCTCTGCAGACTGAGGCACCGGACGTGGCCTCCGCCTGGAGAACTTGGCCTGCCACCCAGAGTCAAGAGATGTTTGTTTCTCCTCACCGCGGTCCCGCATGAAACTGTCTGGCGATTCCTAGAACAGTCTGATCTCGTCCTCACACGAGATTTTATAATTGCCGAGTGTTGCTTTGGAACCTCATCTTGTGAACTAAGTATGGCCAGCTCTCATGCAATCGTGGCACTACGTAGAGCTTGGGGCTTCTAGTGCTGAATTATTTGGGTGCTACTGTGTCACGTACCTTGTTTGTGATTCTAAGCAAGCCAATATTAAAACGCGCACGCACACACACACACACACACACACACACACACACACACACACACAAAGAGAGAGAGAGAGAGAGAGAGAGAGACATAGAGAGACAGTGAGAGAGAGAGAGCGAGGAGAGAGAGAGAGAGAGAGAGAGAGAGAGAGGGCGAGAGAGAGAGAGAGCGAGAGAGAGAGAGAGAGAGGGAGAGAGAGAGACATAGAGAGACAGTGAGAGAGAGAGAGAGAGAAAGAGAGAGAGAAGTACTAGTGAAGGTGCATCTGGGGCTTTGCCAAGACAGCGCAGTTTGCGTTGCAGAAGAAACAAAAATTGAACCAGACTCTTAGGACTTTGCTTTACAGGTGCGTTCTGCATCGGTGTTTGTGTTGGATTACTGCAAAATGCATCGCATGAAGTGATGGAAAGGTGAAGTTTTCGTGTTCAGACTGCAAGAACTGCAACATTCATAACGCTTTGGAATGACCAGTGTCAACACAAAATGATAGAAACACCAAACCTTCTAAGTGGGTCATATGTAGTGGCAATAAATACGTACATCGAGCATGTTGCACGTGATTTGCCAACACCGATGACAGTGTGCAACAGGTTCTGCCATCGCGAGTTTTGGAGATGCATTTGTAGCAAAAGTACAAACAACAAAAGTTGATGGTACTTTTTCTGGATTACTCTTCCGGTACTTTGCGTTGAAGGAAAACCTTTTTGATCTGTGTCTACTTACATAACTTTTCCTAAAAACGGCACTAATCGTTTTGACAATATACGGAAACTTGAACTCATTTCAAGGAGAAAAAAGCTGAGCCAGCTGATTGTTACTTTCAAAACCATGCACCCAGCCCGATTCGCCGAAATTGCACCCTGTCATGAAATGGACCACCGCGGCAGAGCCACTGCCACGACAACGTTAAATAAGATCATGGTGCAGGGCCGACCACACGCTGGCCTCTCCTGCACTGACCACAAGGCAGTCACGCCACAGTAGAGTCAAATGACCTCACTGTGGAGGGACAGCTAGATTCTGCCCTTTCCAGCACTGACCACAAGGCAGTCATTCCACGACAGTCACATGACCTCATGGTGGGGGGACAGCCAGACCCTGCCCTCTCCAGCACTGACCACAAGGCACAGTCATTGCCACGATAGTCACATGACCTCATGGTGGGGGGACAGCCAGACCCTGCCCTCTCCAGCACTGACCACAAGGCACAGTCATTGCCACGATAGTCACATGACCTCATGGTGGGGGGACAGCCAGACCCTGCCCTCTCCAGCACTGACCACAAGGCACACTCATTGCCACGACAGTCACATGACCCCATGGTGGGGGGACAGCCAGACCCTGCCCTCTCCAGCACTGACCACAAGGCACAGTCATTGCCACGATAGTCACATGACCTCATGGTGGGGGGACAGCCAGACCCTGCCCTCTCCAGCACTGACCACAAGGCACAGTCATTGCCACGATAGTCAAATGACCTCATGGTGGGGGGACAGCCAGACCCTGCCCTCTCCAGCACTGACCACAAGGCACAGTCATTGCCACGACAGTCACATGACCTCATGGTGGGGGGACAGCCAGACCCTGCCCTCTCCAGCACGGACCACAAGGCACAGTCATTGCCACGATAGTCACATGGCCTCATGGTGGAGGGACAGCCAGATCCTGCCCTCTCCAGCACTGACCACAAGGCAGTCATTCCACGATAATCACATGACCTCATGGTGGGGGGACAGCCAGACCCTGCCCTCTCCAGCACTGACCACAAGGCACAGTCATTGCCACGATAGTCACATGACCTCATGGTGGGGGACAGCCAGACCCTGCCCTCTCCAGCACTGACCACAAGGCACAGTCATTGCCACGATAGTGTCAAATGACCTCATGGTGGGGGGACAGCCAGACCCTGCCCTCTCCAGCACTGACCACAAGGCACAGTCATTGCCACGATAGTGTCAAATGACCTCATGGTGGGGGGACAGCCAGACCCTGCCCTCTCCAGCACTGACCACAAGGCAGTCATTCCACGATAATCACATGACCTCATGGTGGGGGGACAGCCAGACCCTGCCCTCTCCAGCACTGACCACAAGGCACACTCATTGCCACGACAGTCACATGACCTCATGGTGGGGGGACAGCCAGACTCTGCCCTCTCCAGCACTGACCACAAGGCACACTCATTGCCACGATAGTCACATGGCCTCATGGTGGGGGGACAGCCAGACCCTGCCCTCTCCAGCACTGACCACAAGGCACAGTCATTGCCACGATAGTCAAATGACCTCATGGTGGGGGGACAGCCAGACCCTGCCCTCTCCAGCACTGACCACAAGGCACAGTCATTGCCACGACAGTCACATGACCTCATGGTGGGGGGACAGCCAGACCCTGCCCTCTCCAGCACTGACCACAAGGCACAGTCATTGCCACGATAGTCACATGGCCTCATGGTGGAGGGACAGCCAGATCCTGCCCTCTCCAGCACTGACCACAAGGCAGTCATTCCACGATAATCACATGACCTCATGGTGGGGGGACAGCCAGACCCTGCCCTCTCCAGCACTGACCACAAGGCAGTCATTCCACGATAATCACATGACCTCATGGTGGGGGGACAGCCAGACCCTGCCCTCTCCAGCACTGACCACAAGGCACAGTCATTGCCACGATAGTGTCAAATGACCTCATGGTGGGGTGACAGCCAGACCCTGCCCTCTCCAGCACTGACCACAAGGCACAGTCATTGCCACGATAGTGTCAAATGACCTCATGGTGGGGGGACAGCCAGACCCTGCCCTCTCCAGCACTGACCACAAGGCAGTCATTCCACGATAATCACATGACCTCATGGTGGGGGGACAGCCAGACCCTGCCCTCTCCAGCACTGACCACAAGGCACAGTCATTGCCACGATAGTCACATGACCTCATGGTGGGGGGACAGCCAGACCCTGCCCTCTCCAGCACTGACCACAAGGCACAGTCATTGCCACGATAGTCACATGACCTCATGGTGGGGGGACAGCCAGACCCTGCCCTCTCCAGCACTGACCACAAGGCACACTCATTGCCACGACAGTCACATGACCCCATGGTGGGGGGACAGCCAGACCCTGCCCTCTCCAGCACTGACCACAAGGCACAGTCATTGCCACGATAGTCACATGACCTCATGGTGGGGGGACAGCCAGACCCTGCCCTCTCCAGCACTGACCACAAGGCACAGTCATTGCCACGATAGTCAAATGACCTCATGGTGGGGGGACAGCCAGACCCTGCCCTCTCCAGCACTGACCACAAGGCACAGTCATTGCCACGACAGTCACATGACCTCATGGTGGGGGGACAGCCAGACCCTGCCCTCTCCAGCACGGACCACAAGGCACAGTCATTGCCACGATAGTCACATGGCCTCATGGTGGAGGGACAGCCAGATCCTGCCCTCTCCAGCACTGACCACAAGGCAGTCATTCCACGATAATCACATGACCTCATGGTGGGGGGACAGCCAGACCCTGCCCTCTCCAGCACTGACCACAAGGCACAGTCATTGCCACGACAGTCACATGACCTCATGGTGGGGGGACAGCCAGACCCTGCCCTCTCCAGCACTGACCACAAGGCACAGTCATTGCCACGATAGTGTCAAATGACCTCATGGTGGGGGGACAGCCAGACCCTGCCCTCTCCAGCACTGACCACAAGGCACAGTCATTGCCACGATAGTGTCAAATGACCTCATGGTGGGGGGACAGCCAGACCCTGCCCTCTCCAGCACTGACCACAAGGCAGTCATTCCACGATAATCACATGACCTCATGGTGGGGGGACAGCCAGACCCTGCCCTCTCCAGCACTGACCACAAGGCACAGTCATTGCCACGACAGTCACATGACCTCATGGTGGGGGGACAGCCAGACTCTGCCCTCTCCAGCACTGACCACAAGGCACACTCATTGCCACGATAGTCACATGGCCTCATGGTGGGGGGACAGCCAGACCCTGCCCTCTCCAGCACTGACCACAAGGCACAGTCATTGCCACGATAGTCAAATGACCTCATGGTGGGGGACAGCCAGACCCTGCCCTCTCCAGCACTGACCACAAGGCACAGTCATTGCCACGACAGTCACATGACCTCATGGTGGGGGGACAGCCAGACCCTGCCCTCTCCAGCACTGACCACAAGGCACAGTCATTGCCACGATAGTCACATGGCCTCATGGTGGAGGGACAGCCAGATCCTGCCCTCTCCAGCACTGACCACAAGGCAGTCATTCCACGATAATCACATGACCTCATGGTGGGGGGACAGCCAGACCCTGCCCTCTCCAGCACTGACCACAAGGCAGTCATTCCACGATAATCACATGACCTCATGGTGGGGGGACAGCCAGACCCTGCCCTCTCCAGCACTGACCACAAGGCACAGTCATTGCCACGATAGTGTCAAATGACCTCATGGTGGGGTGACAGCCAGACCCTGCCCTCTCCAGCACTGACCACAAGGCACAGTCATTGCCACGATAGTGTCAAATGACCTCATGGTGGGGGGACAGCCAGACCCTGCCCTCTCCAGCACTGACCACAAGGCAGTCATTCCACGATAATCACATGACCTCATGGTGGGGGGACAGCCAGACCCTGCCCTCTCCAGCACTGACCACAAGGCACAGTCATTGCCACGATAGTGTCAAATGACCTCATGGTGGGGGGACAGCCAGACTCTGCCCTCTCCAGCACTGACCACAAGGCACACTCATTGCCACGATAGTCACATGGCCTCATGGTGGGGGGACAGCCAGACCCTGCCCTCTCCAGCACTGACCACAAGGCACACTCATTGCCACGATAGTCACATGGCCTCATGGTGGGGGGACAGCCAGACCCTGCCCTCTCCAGCACTGACCACAAGGCACAGTCATTGCCACGATAGTCTTATGACCTCATGGTGGATGGAGAGCCAGACCCTGCCCTCTCCAGGACTGACCACAAGGCACAGTCATTGCCACGATAGTCACATGACCTCATGGTGGAGGGAGAGCCAGACCCTGCCCTCTCCAGCACTGACCACAAGGCACAGTCATTGCCACGATAGTCACATGACCTCATGGTGGGGGGACAGCCAGACCCTGCCCTCTCCAGCACTGACCACAAGGCACAGTCATTGCCACGATAGTCACATGACCTCATGGTGGGGGGACAGACAGACCCTGCCCTCTCCAGCACTGACCACAAGGCAGTCATTCCACGATAATCACATGACCTCATGGTGGGGGGACAGCCAGATCCTGCCCTCTCCAGCACTGACCACAAGGCACAGTCATTGCCACGATAGAGTCAAATGACCTCATGGTGGGAGGACAGCCAGACCCTGCCCTCTCCAGCACTGACCACAAGGCACACTCATTGCCACGATGGTCACATGGCCTCATGGTGGAGGGACAGCCAGACCCTGCCCTCTCCAGCACTGACCACAAGGCACAGTCATTGCCACGATAGTGTCAAATGACCTCATGGTGGGGTGACAGCCAGACCCTGCCCTCTCCAGCACTGACCACAAGGCACAGTCATTGCCACGATAGTGTCAAATGACCTCATGGTGGGGGGACAGCCAGACCCTGCCCTCTCCAGCACTGACCACAAGGCAGTCATTCCACGATAATCACATGACCTCATGGTGGGGGGACAGCCAGACCCTGCCCTCTCCAGCACTGACCACAAGGCACAGTCATTGCCACGATAGTGTCAAATGACCTCATGGTGGGGGGACAGCCAGACTCTGCCCTCTCCAGCACTGACCACAAGGCACACTCATTGCCACGATAGTCACATGGCCTCATGGTGGGGGGACAGCCAGACCCTGCCCTCTCCAGCACTGACCACAAGGCACACTCATTGCCACGATAGTCACATGGCCTCATGGTGGGGGGACAGCCAGACCCTGCCCTCTCCAGCACTGACCACAAGGCACAGTCATTGCCACGATAGTCTTATGACCTCATGGTGGATGGAGAGCCAGACCCTGCCCTCTCCAGGACTGACCACAAGGCACAGTCATTGCCACGATAGTCACATGACCTCATGGTGGAGGGAGAGCCAGACCCTGCCCTCTCCAGCACTGACCACAAGGCACAGTCATTGCCACGATAGTCACATGACCTCATGGTGGGGGGACAGCCAGACCCTGCCCTCTCCAGCACTGACCACAAGGCACAGTCATTGCCACGATAGTCACATGACCTCATGGTGGGGGGACAGACAGACCCTGCCCTCTCCAGCACTGACCACAAGGCAGTCATTCCACGATAATCACATGACCTCATGGTGGGGGGACAGCCAGATCCTGCCCTCTCCAGCACTGACCACAAGGCACAGTCATTGCCACGATAGAGTCAAATGACCTCATGGTGGGAGGACAGCCAGACCCTGCCCTCTCCAGCACTGACCACAAGGCACACTCATTGCCACGATGGTCACATGGCCTCATGGTGGAGGGACAGCCAGACCCTGCCCTCTCCAGCACTGACCACAAGGCACAGTCATTGCCACGATAGTCACATGACCTCATGGTGGAGGGACAGCCAGACCCTGCCCTCTCCAGCACTGACCACAAAATCTCATCGTCCTCCACGAGGGACCGAGAGATCTTCCCACGCCTTGGCGGCACGTGACTGCTTAGTCGCCCCGGACTGTGACTGGCGCGGGACTGATGCCACAGCAGAGTGGGTGTCCCCCCTTCCCTGCCTTCCCTCCTTTCCTCCTCCCTTGCCTGCCTGCCTCCATGGTCCCCTTCGATCCAGGCGCTGCTGGGACAACTGTTGCTGGCGGGCGAGTGAGAGAGAGAGAGAGAGAGAGAGAGCGCGCTGTTGAGAGAAGGCAGGCTGGGGCAAGGCCGCCTCTCTTATTCCCTGTGTGCAGCCGCCCTGTCTGCCTATTCCTCTGCCTCTGCCTCTGCCGTCCACCGTTGATGAGCGTCTCGTGCACGTCCGTGTGCTGTGGACTGTGACGCCTGAACCCGCCACTCTTGGCTCGCACCTCGTGTGGACGCTGTGCCAGAGGTTTTCCCTCCACAATTCTCTCTGGATCCTCGCGGAAATCGCTGGGACCTCTCTGCCGAAATGTCGGGAGGATAAACAAGTTATTATTCGTGCAGTGGGTGTGGATCTCTCTCAGGTAAGGGACTCGTGACCTTGTGTTGAACGCGCAGCACGCAAACAGCGAGAAAACTATCGGCGATCACTCCAAAACTGTGCCGTAGGCTCTGGTACTGACGCACACAACTGCAGCAAACGAGTGTAAGGAGCTGTGAATTGTTGGACTAGAAGCTCGCTGGGTCAATAGAACTTGAACAATTTTGTGTTTGGAACAGTCTGGTCTTGACTATTTGTGCAGTGTCTGTTGGGCGCCGTGCCTCTGAAGAAAAGGAATGATTAGAAATAATTTGCCGGACATGCATAGTAAAATAGCGGTGCGCATCTCAGTCAGCTTGAGGCTACTTGTAGCTATGGTCAGCATTCGTATCGAGGTTCGGTGCGATGGACTCGGGCACCGGAGCTGAGACTGCAGGACTGGGAGCCCCTACAGCAGACGTCGAATCAACAGATGTGGGAGCTGCTGGTCCCAGAACGGGACGTGGATCTTGGCTGTCGGTGATGACTGTCCGGGTCTGATCAGAGTCTCAGTGTGGACGAGAATCGCTCGAGGAAAAGTGGGGTCTGCAGCTCCTGTGTTTGTGTGACCACCTCGTGGACGTGGCTACGCGCTGTGTAAGACGCTGTCCACACGTGCTCTGACTAAAACCATGTTGGCATCATCATTCAGATCTGTTTGTATCTGAAGTTCGTACGCATTTTACAACCAAGACGATGCGCCAGGGAAGCGAAGTAAGATTTCAGACGCACTAGTCAGATCACAAATGACATCTGTAGCCACGCTGCCGTGTAAGAGTATCAACACATGACAGGGAACTCTAGCTTTGTGCTGCTCGCTAGAAAACCATTTTTGCTTGTGGCGGCAAATCTATTGAATTACTGAGCGAGGAATATGCGTCTACAAAAGTGATGTGCTTGATCAAGTCTTTAGCACGCTGCGTGAATTATCAGCTATATGACACAGAACTTTCAGGTTTTGGTGCCAGTCAGTAGAAAACCGTCATTGCTTGTGAAGGCGAAACTGTTTACTCACAGACCAAGGGACATTCATCTACAAAACCGACATGTTTGATCAAGTCTTTAGTACACTGCCGTGAATTATCAGCTATATGACATGAAACATTCAGGTTTTAGCGCCAGTTAGTGGAATATCGTCGCTGCTTGTGAAGGCGAAACTGTTTACTCACAGACCAAGGGACATTCATCTACAAAACAGACGTGTTTGACCAAGTCTTTAGTACACTGTCGTGAATTATCAGCTATATGACATGGAACATTCAGGTTTTAGTGCCAGTTAGTGGAATATCGTCGCTGCTTGTGAAGGTAAAACTGTTTACTCACAGATCAAGGGACATTCATCTACAGAACCGATGTGTTTGACCAAGTCTTTAGTACACTTCCGTGAATTATCAGCTATATGACACATAACATTCAGGTTTTAGTGCTAGTTAGTGGAATATCGTCGCTGCTTGTGAAGGCGAAACTGCTTACTCACAGACCAAGGAACATTCGTCTACAAAACCGACGTGTTTGACCAAGTCTTTAGTACATTGCCGTGAATTATCAGCTATATGACACAGAACATTCAGGTTTTAGTGCCGGTCAGTAGAACACCGTCATTGCTTGTGAAGCGAAACTGTTTACTCACAGAGCAAGGGACATTCGTCTACAAAACCGACGTGTTTGATCAAGTCTGCAGCACTTTGCCGAAAGTCCCCATGGAAGCACCCCTGGCGCCGCAGCAAAGTTGCCATCACCACAACGTCTCGTGACCAGGGGTATTATCTACGCTCCCCGGAAACCCTGATCAATGTTAAGCTGCCAAACTGGTCCCAGTAAACGGCCAGAGCTGTAGACTCACGAGAGTCGTTAGAATGCTTTGCACCACTTGCACGTAGACAGGCGCTCTCGTGAGTTTCCATGCTGGACTCAAGGAAAGCCTTGCAGGTGTACTGCTGTCTGAGCCTGGAGGAGAAAGCGGCTCATGATCAAGATATATTTCTATATGTATGTATGCACTTTCGCTTCAGAGCTCGATGAGTTTTACGTAATTGAAATTCGGCCGCACTTTTGGCTGAACGTCTCAGAGTTGACGACGCCATTAGCTGGGAGCTACCACGGCAGTTTGCCAAGGCGCACTGGAGCGGAGACCAAGCAGCAAGACTTCGCTCTGCGAGGATCAGCGTGCACAATGCGCTCTTTGTGAGTCTGGACCGACGTGCTTCAGTGCGGTACGGAATCCCCACGGCCAGTCGCGGGTCGATAACGCCGGTGCCCTCGCACGACCTCCCCAAGCCAGGGGGGAGAGAGCGAGTCATGTGATGCTGGGGATTGGGGAGGCACAGACGTGAAGGTGGCCAACAAAAATGATGACGTAAAGTCGCCCTCCCCGTGTCCCCTGCTAACAAAACTGACGCGTTTCGTGTTGGGAGTGCGACTGTTTACGGAAACTTGACAACTCTGCCTGCCCAAAAGTTACAAAGTCGTTTGTTCGAGCGCACCTCAAACGGGTTTGTTTTCTGGAGCTGTCCGTTGTTGCTCAGCAACAAAAGCACTCGCTGTGTTTGTCGGAGGGAACGTTCAAACTGCGCCCAGTCCTAAAGAAGGAATATTTATTAAATGGCATAGTTGTTGCTGAAGAATACAAGGGCAGCTCTAGATATATGTGTGAATTGCTGATGGAAATGGTTGTGTTGTTGAACTAGGAACATATGTTAAAGCGTCATCTTAGCATGGATCTACCTTTGTTGAACTGTACGGATCCATCAATGAAGGGGACGAGCATGACAGGTAGTCTTGCTACATGCTCCCCTGTGCCTTGACTGCGTCATCTACATGTAATACCGAGGTATTGCGTGCCATAGTGCTTACGTTCGTTGGCATAACAATCTGTATATTGCGAAAAAAAAACTGACCGTTAGCATATATCGGCGTTTCATTTTTTTTTAGTGTATGTACACGTGTGAAATGTACAAAACAGTTTTGAATCCGCCGTTGACGGATGTTAGTGATCAGATTGTTCAAGCCTCTTGTTGGAAGTGGTGACTTGTTGTTCTTGGGCCGCAGTCGTATCGACAAGTGGAAGGAAATTTGACTCCGTGCTGGACTCGATTAATTCCACCGGGAGTGGAGTGGGAGTTTTTTGGATTGATCCTGCAGCCTGCGATTTTTGCTGCGCTGCTCAGACTTGGTTGCCACCGCAACTACGGGCCGCGGCTGTTGCAGCGATCTGACGGCAAATATCTTCCTGTCTCGTTGCGTCCGCCTTTTCCGCTCTGCGATTAGATTTCCGTCTCCTCGAGCGGAGACATCGCGGCCTCTGCAAGGGACGGACGCCAATCAAGGTCGGGTACAGACGCTGTCCGACATTGCATGTCGCGGTTCACAGCCCACAGCAGATGCGCGGCTGCGTCCGTGTGTCCTGCACTGAGAGTGGTGTGATGGGAAGCCTTGTGTCCTGCACTGAGAGTGGTGTGATGGGAGGCCTTGTGTCCTGCACTGAGAGTGGTGTGATGGGAGGCCTTGTGTGGACGCAGTGTAGAGCTGCCTCGACCACTGGGGGGAGCCGGCCGTAGACACCCGCATGGTCCATCTTGCCAACTCCACTCTTCTTCGTTTTCGCTAAGTTTTGTCCCAGAAGGAGAGGACGAGATCCGGCAAGAAACGAAGCACGGAGGTTTACCCAGCCTCTGTACAGAAACTTTTCACTCTTGTTCCATGATTTCTGCGTAAAAAACTCTATACCATATTCTAGCATCGGCAAAAACATTTCCTTTCTGAAAGTTTATCGTGGTCTCTCGCCTGCCCCGCCCACGAATTTCAATGGAAAGCTTCGCTGACTGTGGGAAAAAAGTTTCCTTGGGATATCTGCACAAGCAGGAGGCTGTGACGTCCGTCTAGTGCTTATGAAATAATCCGACAATGAGATGAAGTGAAAATCGCAAACTAAGGGATTTTCTCGCCTTTAAATCTTACACCTAAAACAGCGGGGACAGTTTCGAGACCACTCCTCTGGATTAAGCTAAGGATTTCGTCGTGTGTGATCTGAAGTAGTGTTAGCCATGGAGTCGCAGCAAGTCCTGTCTGACGTCAACGGCTACAGCCTCAAGATGTCCTCTCGCACTTCCGCCTCCAGTCTCACGTCCGCCCTCTCCAACGGGGTCAGGGAGGGGGTCAAAGAAATGGCGCGAATCATCGTGGTGCCCTTCCAGTGCTGCAAACGCAAGCTGGTAGGACATGTCCGTGTACGTGTGGGTGTATGTGTGTGTGTATGTGTGTGTGTGTGTATGTGTGTGTATGTGTGTGTGTGTATGTGTATGTGTATTTGTGTGTGTATGTGTGTGTATGTGTGTGTAGGTGTGTGTGTGTAGGTGTGTGTGTATGTGGATGTATGTGTGCGTATGTGTATGTGTGTGTATGTGTATGTGTATTTGTGTGTGTATGTGTGTGTATGTGTGTATGTGTGTATGTATGTGTATGTGTGTGTATGTGTATATGTGTGTATGTGTATGTGTATTTGTGTGTGTGTGTGCTTGTGTATGTGTGTGTATGTGTGTGTATGAATGTGTGTATGTGTGTGTATGTGTATGTGTATTTGTGCGTGTATGTGTGTGTATGTGTGTATGTGTATGTGTGTGTATGTGTGTGTATGTGTGTGTGTATGTGTATGTGTGTGTATGAGTATGTGTATTTGTGTGTGTATGTGTATGTACGTGTACGTGTATGTATGTGTGTGTATGTGTGTGTATGTGTATGTGTATTTGTGTGTGCGTGTATGTGCGAGTGTGTGTATGTGTATGTGTGTGTTTGCATGTGTGTGTGTATATATGCGTGTGCGTGCATGTGTGTGCATGTGTGTGTACATGTACGTGTATGTATGTGTGTGTTTGTGTGTGTGTGTGTATGTATGTACATGAGTATGCACGTGCGTGTGTATGTATGTGTGTAAGTGTACGTGTATGTATGTGTTTGTACGTGTTTACATGTGAATGTGTACGTGTATGTATGTAAGTGTGTTTTTATGTGTACTTGTGTATGTGTACGTGTGTGTACGTGTTTGTGTACGTGTGTGTGTACGATTATGTGTGTGTGTGTGTGTGTGTGTTGTGTGTGTGTGTGTGCGTGTGTGTGTTTGTAGTGTGTAGTGTGCGTGTGTGTGTGTGTGTGTTTCTGTGTTTGTGCGAGTTTGTGTGTGTGTATGTGTGTGTATGTATGTACATGAGTGTGCACGTGTGTGTGTATGTATGCGTGTAAGTGTACGTGTATGTATGTGTGTGTGTACGTGTTTACATGTGTATGTGGACGTGTATGTGTGTGTAAGTGTATATTTTTATGTGTACGTGTGTATGTGCACGTGTTTGTGTACGTGTGTGTGTACGATTATGTGTGTGTGTGTGTAGTTGTGTGTGTGTGCGTGTGTGTGTATACTGTGTGTGTATGTGTTTCTGCTTGTGTTTCTGTGTTTGTGTGTGTGTGTGTGTGTGTGTGTGTGTGTGTGTGTGGGTGCGGGAGCGCACGCGTGTTTATGTGTGCTCGCACGCGCCAGTGTTTCATGACAATTATACTTCATCCTCAGTTTCAGCATCACGTTCCTGACATATTGTACTGATGCACTCTGGTTTGGCACTGTTGTTCGTAGAGAATATTTTCCAGGAGGAGAACTTGGAGTGCTTCACTTTTTTATCTGTAAATTATTAAATGTCAGCCTCAGCAATGTCTTCATGGATGGTGCAATGACGGCTGTGTGGAATGGTGCAATGACGACTGTGTGGAATGGTGCAATGACGGCTGTGTGGATGGTGCAATGACGACTGTGTGGAATGGTGCAATGACGGCTGTGTGGATGGTGCAATGACGACTGTGTGGAATGGTGCAATGAC
>JAWQFJ010022702.1:0-30000 GCA_034096865.1 Theodoxus fluviatilis | reverse complement strand
AGGGAGCAGTGGACAGAGAGGAAGTGGGAGCAGTGGACAGAGAGGAAGAGGGAGCAGTGGACAGAGAGGAAGTGGGAGCAGTGGACAGAGAGGAAGAGGGAGCAGTGGACAGAGAGGAAGAGGGAGCAGTGGACAGGACAGGAAGTAAGAGCAGTGGACAGAGAGGAAGGGGGAGCAGTGGACAGAGAGGAAGAGGGAGCAGTGGACAGAGAGGAAGAGGGAGCAGTGGACAGAGAGGAAGAGGGAGCAGTGGACAGAGAGGAAGTGGGAGCAGTGGACAGAGAGGAAGAGGGAGCAGTGGACAGAGAGGAAGAGGGAGCAGTGGACAGGACAGGAAGTGGGAGCAGTGGACAGAGAGGAAGTGGGAGCAGTGGACAGAGAGGAAGAGGGAGCAGTGGACAGAGAGGAAGTGGGAGCAGTGGACAGAGAGGAAGAGGGAGCAGTGGACAGAGAGGAAGAGGGAGCAGTGGACAGAGAGGAAGAGGGAGCAGTGGACAGAGAGGAAGTGGGAGCAGTGGACAGAGAGGAAGAGGGAGCAGTGGACGGAGAGGAAGAGGGAGCAGTGGACAGAGAGGAAGTGGGAGCAGTGGACAGAGAGGAAGAGGGAGCAGTGGACGGAGAGGAAGAGGGAGCAGTGGACGGAGAGGAAGAGGGAGCAGTGGACGGAGAGGAAGAGGGAGCAGTGGACAGAGAGGAAGAGGGAGCAGCCCACAATCCCAGAGGGGCTCTGCCACCTTGTTACAATTCCCTGCAGGGTTGAATAAACATTTGACGTTTTTCTTTGGAAAAAACATGTTTCTGGAAGACAGTGATTAAACATGATAATTATAGGAAAGTGGATGGAGATCTAAGCCAAAGACAAGAATATTTGGCCGAGTTTATGGTTGCCCAAGGCCGACAGGCGTAGAACACAGTAGCGAAGGAAACGTGGGAAGTTAGAGAAGAGACAATACGGATGTAAAACAGCAGTATGGGATGGATACGTTGGGACAGGGCATGGACACGTTGGGACCCGGTACGGACACTGGGACAGGCGATGGACACGATAGGACACGGGATGGACACATTGGGACAGGAGATTGGCACGTTGGGTCATGAGATAGACACGTTGGGACAGAGGATGGACACTTTGGGACAGGGGATGGACTCGTTGCGACAGGGGATGATCACGTTGGGACATGAGATGGACACGTTGGGACATGAGATAGACATGTTGGGACAGGGGATGTACTCTTTGCGACAGGGGATGATCACGTTGGGACATGAGATGGACACGTTGGGACATGAGATAGACATGTTGGGACAGGGGATGTACTCGTTGGGACAGGGGATGGGCACGTTGGGACATGAGATGGACACGTTGGGACAGGGGATGGACACGTCGGGACATGATATGGATACGTTAGGACAGAGGATAGACACGTTGGGACATGAGATGGACATGTTTGGACATAGGATGGACATGGTGGGACAAGAAGGGGACACATTGGGACAGGGGATCTACATGTTCGGACAGAGAATGGACACGTTGGGACATGATAGGGACACATTGGGACAGGGGATGAACATATTGGGACATGAGATGGACATGTTCGGACATAGGATGTACATGGTGGGACATGAGAGGGACATATTGGGACAGGGGATGGACATGTTCGGACATAGGATGGACATGGTGGGATATGAGAGGGACATATTGGGACAGATGACCTACATGTCCGGACAGAGGATGGACACGTTGGGACATGAGATGGATACGTTAGGACAGAGGATGGACACGTTGGGACATGAGATAGACACGTGGGACAGTGGATGGACACGTTGGGACATGAGAGGGACACATTGGGCCAGGAGATGGACTCATTGGGACAAGAGATGGACAATTTGGGACAAGGGATGGACATATTGGGACATGAGATGGACATGTTCGAACATAGGATGTACACGGTGGGACATGAGAGGGACATATTGGGACAGGGGATCGACATGTTCGGACAGAGGATGGACACGTTGGAACATGAGATGGACACGGTGGGACAGAGGATGGACACGTTGGGGCAGTGGATGGACACGTCGGGACATGAGAGGGACACGTTGGGACAGGGGATGGACACATTGGGACATGAGATGGACATGTTCGGACATAGGATGGACACGGTGGGACATGAGAGGGACATATTAGGACATAGGATGGACATGTTCAGACAGAGGATGAATACGGTGGAACAGAGGATGGACACGGTGGGACAGAGGATGGACACGGTGGGACATGTGATTGACACGGTGGGACAGAGGATGGACACGGTGGAACAGAGGATGGACAGGGTGGGACATGTGATTGACACGGTGGGACAGAGGATGGACACGGTGGGACAGAGGATGGACACGGTGGGACATGTGATGGACACGGTGGGACAGAGGATGGACACGGTGGGACAGAGGATGGACACGGTGGGACAGAGGATGGACACGGTGGGACAGAGAATGGACACGGTGGGACATGTGATGGACACGGTGGGACAGAGGATGGACACGGTGGAAAAGAGGATGGACACGGTGGAACAGAGGATAGACACGGTGGGACCGAGGATGGACACGGTGGAAAAGAGGATGGACACGGTGGAACAGAGGATGGACAGGGTGGGACATGTGATGGACACGGTGGGACAGAGGATGGACACGGTGGGACGGGGAAGAGAGGTCCCAGGAGGCGAGTCACTCAGGGCCAGACTGGAAGGGAGAAGGAGCGTGGTTGGGTGGCCATTCTTCACTGGAGGAAAATTGGACGTGATGGGGGAGAATTACCCAATATTACTGACGGGATAAGTACAGCCGGCTCCTCCAGCCTCGTTCCGAGCGGTCGTTATCTTGTCTCACGATCCCGGTCCGCAGTGTCCCCTGCCCCGACAGCCACGGACGTAAGGATGGTTTCCCGCCGATTTGCATACGGGTAAAAAGCTAAACTGCTTCCCTTTTGAAAACTATGGTCCAGATAGTCTCGAGAAAATGCTCAAGTGTTTCACTAAAAACACACAACCCTGTGTTCTAGACGTACGTGTGTGTGTCTGTGAATTCAATTGCGATGGCTGACTGCAGGTAGAGAGAAGAGCACGGCTGTTGGGAAGGAAAGCAGACAGGAAGGCAGACAGAAAAACAGACAGTAAAGCAGACAGGAAGGCAGGCAGGCAGGCAGACAGGAAGGCAGGCAGACATGAAGGCAGACAGGGAGACAGGAAGGCAAGCAGGTAGACAGGAAGGCAGGCAGACAGAAAGGCAGACAGGCAGGCAGACAGGCAGACAGGAAGGCAGGCAGGAAGGCAAATAGGAGGGCAGAGAGAAAGGCAGAAAGGCAGGCGGGAAGGCAGACAGGAAGGCAGACAGGAAGGCAGACAGGAAAACTGACAGGCAGGCAGACAGGCAGGCAGACAGGCAGGCAGACAGGCAGGCAGGCAGGAAGGCAGGCAGGAAGGCAGGCAAGAAAACCTAAAAACAGGCAGACAGGAAGGCAGGCAGGAGGGCAGACAGGAAGCTAGGCAGGAAAGCAGGCAGGCAGGCAGGCAGACAGGCAGGCAGACAGGAAGGCAGGCATGAAGGCAAATAGGAGGGCAGACAGAAAGGCAGACAGAAAGGCAAATAGGAAGACAGACACGAAGGCAGACAGATAGGCAGACAGAAAGCCAGGCAGGAAGGCAGACAAGAAAGCAGACAAGAAGGCAGACATGAGGGCAGACATGAAGGCAGGCAGGAAGGCAGACAGGCAGGCAGACAGGCAGGTAGACAGGAGAGCAGACAGGAAGTCAGACAAAAGAGCAGACGTGAAGGCAAACACGAAGGCAGGCAGTAAGGCAGGCAGGAAGGCATACAAAGGCAGTGGAAGCTATCAAGATTCTTTCCAGAAAAGATCATTTTAGCATGGTTTCACACACGCGTGACTTGTACACGAAATATGGAAGGAATGGGCAGTATAAAGGCAACCGAGAAACGATTGAAAATGAATCTGTAATGGAACAAAGTCATATTAATTAAATTAATAGATAGGCAAACCAGCCAACACAAACAGTCAAAGAACACGTGAACGAAAGAACAAATTAATGAATGAATCAATTATTGTTTTGTATATTAAAAAACGCACGGGTATTATGAGCGTAATCAATCTGATAGTTACAGAGGAGTACGTCGGGTACAGAGATGTTTGTGATTTTTAAAAAATCAGTAAAGCAATTGAGCAGTCGGGCAAAGCCACGTGATGGAGGCCAGGCAGGGGGTCCGCCTGTCCGACTGTGGACAGAAGTTGTCAGGCACTAGAGCCCCACTGCCGCCTCTCCGTGGCTGCACAGTACAGACGGGACGTCGAGCACGAAACACGCTGATAACGCCCCACAGCCTCTCCAAAGCTCTGATCGATGTGAGTGCTTGAGCTTTTTTTCCCGCTCCCACGTGGCGGGAGGATACCCAAGCGTGCCGCCAGAGGTCGTTGCACTCTTTCCGACTGCCTCTAGGGAAGACAAAAAACTTCCTGTTTGGCCGGAAGTAGCTCTCTATCGTCTCCGCGATGACGTTTTTGTGGGTTTTCGGTTTTGTGTGATCTGATCGTCGTTACTCTTTGGTGTTCTGGTTTGTTCGCGTCATTAGCCTCCTCCCGTGACTGCACGCGGCGTTCGTGTTTCGTGGGACCAGGGGAGTGACGGGCACGAACGCTCGATGGCGTTGCCAGACAAGGACAGCTGTAGAAATGGTAAACGGACTCAGTGGTAACAGGATTCGCCGCTCTGGTGACGGCACTGGCGGCTGTGCTTGGAAGAAGTAGCGATGCTTCTGGTCGTGCAGTAATAGCAGCGTCTACTGCAGCAGCAGCAGCAGTTCTGGCAGCAGCAGCAGCAGCAGGAGCATCGGCGTTGCAAGACGGCGGATAAGGCAGAGAGGACGAGGGGGTAAAGGAGGAGGAGGAGGAGGAGGAGGAGGAGGAGGAGGAGGAGGAGGAGGAGGAGGAGGAGGAGGAGGAGGAGGGAGGGGGGAGGAGGAGGAGGAGGAGGAGGAGGGGGAGAAGAGGTAGGGGGAGGAGGAGGGGAGGAGGGGGAGGAGGAGGAGGAGGAGGAGGAGGAGGAGGGAGGAGGAGGAGGAGGAGGAGGAGGAGGAGGAGGAGTAGGAGGAGTAGGAGGAGGAGGAGGAGGAGGAGGAGGAGGAGGAGGAGGAGGAGGAGGAGGAGGAGGAGGAGGAGGAGAGGAGGAGGAGAAGGAGGAGGGAGGAGGAGGAGGAGGAGAAGGGAGGAGGATGGAGGAGGAGGAGGAGGGTGGAGAAGGAGGAGGGAGGAGGAGGAGGCAGGAAGAGGAGAGAGGAGGAGGGAGGAGGAGGAGGGAGAAGGAGGTGAGAGAAGAAAGAGAAAGTAGGAGGAGAGAGGAGAAAAAGGAGGAGGAGGGAAAGGAGTCAGGGGAGAAGGAGAAGAAAAAGGAGGAGGAAGAAGAGGAGGAGAAAAGGAAGATGAAAGTGAAAGTTTAAGTGGAAAAGAGAAGAAAGGGAAGGAATGAATATTTTTATTGTAGTAGTTGTTGTTGCTGCTGCTTCTGCTGGTAATGTCAGTGATTATGTCAGCGCTGGTGGTGGCTGTGGTATTGCTGGTGGTGGTGGTGGTAGACGTGGTGGTTGTGGTATTGCTGGTGGTGGTGGTGGTGGTAGACGTGGTGGTGGTGGTGGTATTGCTGGTGGTGGTGGTGGTGCTACTCGTGGTGGCGATGAAGAATCAAGGACAGAGAGAACTGGAGGAGGAAATGCGGACGTTATTTCCCAAGGCCCGGAGCAGGCCAAGACGAGGTCCGTGGAAATGGAGCCAGATGAAATATGGACGACGTCGTCAGGAGCTGTTTACCTCATTAATTCCAACATTATGCAATCCACGTGACTTTTTCCCCCAGACCTTTCACCTCTTGTCGCGCGCTTCCGCCTAGCCGTCACGCTGTCGCTACAGAGCGTATTGAGCGATCGCCATTTTTCCACCCGACAGCTTTCAGGAACCCGATAGCTCCGCTAAGTGCCCCTCACCAATGTTTGCTGTGTTTCGGGGGCCGGTGTGATTTATGAAACCCGTCCCGATGTAAATGTACCCACAGGAAACAGACCCGAGTCAGGATTTTGACTGCAACTGCGTTTCCCATTGGCACGTCACTGACGGAGTGGCAGTGGCTGTTGGAGAGACAGAGACTCCTGGAAGTGGGTGTGGTGGGAAGTGGGTGTAGTGGGAAGTGGGTGTGGTGGGAAGTGGGTGTAGTGGGAAGTTGGTGTAGTGGGAAGTGATTGTGGTGGGAAGTGGGTGTGGTGGGAAGTGGGTGTAGTGGGAAATGTGTGTGGTGGGAAGTGGGTGTAGTGGGAAGTGGGTGTGGTGGAAGTTTCTGTGGTGGGAAGTGGGTGTAGTGGGAAGTGGGTGTGGTGGGAAGTGGGTTTGGTGGGAAGTGGGTGTAGTGAGAAATGCGTGTGGTGGGAAGTGGGTGTAGTGGAAAGTGGGTGTGGTGAGAAGTGGCTGAGGTGGGAAGAGGGTGTGGTGGGAAGTGGGTGTAGCGGGAAGTGGGTGTGGTGGTAAGTGGGTGTAGCGGGAAGTTGGTGTGGTGGTAAGTGGGTGTAGCGGAAAGTGGGTATGGTAGGAAGTGGTGCAATGAGAAGTGGGTGTGCCGGGAAGTGGGTGTGGTGGGAAGTGGGTGTGGAGGAAAGTGGGTGTGGTTAGAAGTAGGTGTGGCGGGAAGTGGTTGTGGTGGGAAGTGGCTGAGGTGGGAAGTGGCTGAGGTGGGAAGTGGCTGAGGTGGGAAGTGGCTGAGGTGGGAAAAGATTGAGGTGGTAAGTGAGTGAGGTGGGAAGTGGGTGTGGTGGGAAGTGGGTGTGGTGGGAAGTGGGTGTGGTGGGAAGTGGGTGTAGTGGGAAGTGGATGTGGTGGGAAGTGGATGTGGTGGGAAGTGGACGAATCAAACAGTCCAAGAATTACAGTAAGTCCAAGCATATACAATTACTCCTCTCTTTGTGTGTCTCTGTCTCCGTCCGTCCGTCCGTTCGTCCTTCCGTCCGTCTGTCTGTCTGTCTGTGTGTCTGTCTGTCTGTCTGTCTGTCTGCCTGCCTGTCTGCCTGCCTGCCTGCCTGCCTGCCTGCCTGCCTGGCTACCTGTCTGCATGCCTGCCTGCCTGCATGCATGCCTATCCGTCCGTTCGTCCGTCCGTCCGACCGTCTGTCTGTCTGTCTGTATGTCTGTCTATCTGTCTGTCTGTCTCTCTTTCTCTCTCTCTCACTCTCTCTCTCTCTCTCTCTCTCTCTCTCTCTCTGTGTAGGAAGTGTAGTTGTTGGTCGCATGGCTACAGAACTTGCAGTTACTTCGCCATCGAATTGGAATCTTTCGTCTCCAAATAATTCATAAAGTCATTCCTTTATTTCCTATTTTCTCTCTGAGGCGTCTGTTCGGAATCACAAGTGGACAGTGACGAGAGATTGTCGCGATGTCTAAACCACCAGACCTGGGCTCACAAGTCCGTGAGGTGATGGGTTTCCTGCATGCAGAGTTCCTGTCTTGTGGCGAACCCTGTTCCCTGTCACAAGAACTGTTTTGAAGAGCGCTGCTTCATCAGGATGACTGTGGATTGGTTTCCGTTTCTGTAATGATGGGTCGTTTGAACCGTGGGTTTGCCGTCTTCGTTGTTCTTTCGACACAACCACTGTGTATCAGCGCGCATGAGCATTTGCCTGTCTTCAGTACATGATGAAGAAGAGGAGGTGGTAAAAGGTAAACTCCTCCAAATTCCAAGGATGAACTATTTTTGCAAACATTCCACGATTTCTCACTTCCTTCCTGTCGTATGCGCCACGTTGGTTGTCCATGATAACCGCGCTGTGCGTCCGCGGCACTAAGTCCGTTCTTCCTGTGTGGAGTCTGTAGCGCCAGGCTGCCAGACTGCCAGGCTGCCATTCCTCGCGGTAGCGCCGCCTCTCTTCCACCCGGGGTACCCCCGCAAGCCATTGTACCCTCAAACACAGAGGCCCAATTAACTCTTACAGCCTTCCTTTATTTCGCGCGTGCTCCATCTTCGTCATGCAGTTTGCCTTGCAATCGCCCTTGTGTCCGGCCATGAGTTACTTCCCCTCCGCTCGATGGCGGCCAGCAGGATTCCAGCGTTTTGGGGGAACGTCGCGGTTTTTCTCTCTACGTGAAGGCCTGGCTTTTTTCTTCAGGGAAAATGACGGATGGAATACGAAATGGAGAGAAAATTGCGATGGCGCAATGTCTGAACCGCATGCAAGATGGAAACATGACGCAAAGAGCAAACCCAGGCCGCGGCGCTAATTTTCTTCCCACTTCCCTCAGAGATCTGGCAGTCTGAGCGTCTGTCAGTTATGATGGAGAATCTGCACTCTTCCAGGAAAAGCAAAAGGCAAAAAGCGCGTCGCGACGAAGGGACGGCGCCACGACGAAAAGTGCAGATGAAAGGAAATTAAGCGCGGGCAGTATTAGGGCACCACGACCTTGGGTTTTCACGCATCCTAACATACTCTGCTGGTGTACAATATTCGTTTCAGTGTACAGTGTTCGTGTCGGTGTACAGTGTTCGTGTCGGTGTACAGTGTTCGTGTCGGTGTACAATATTAGTGTTGGTGTTCAGTATTCGTGTCAGTGTACAATATTCGTGTCGGTGTACAATGTTCGTGTCAGTGTACAATGTTCGTGTCAGTGTACAACATTCGTGTCAGTGTACAACATTTGTGTTGGTGTACATTGTTCGTGTCAGTGTACAGTATTCGACTCAGTGTACAGTATTCGTGTCAGTGTACAGCATTCGTGTCAGTGTACAGCATTCGTGTTGGTGTACAATGTTCGTGTCAGTGTACAGTATTCGTGTCAGTGTACAATATTCGTGTCAGTGTACAATGTTCGTGTCGGTGTACATTGTTTGTGTTAGTGTACAACATTCGTGTCAGTGTACAACATTCGTGTCAGTGTACAACATCCGTGTCAGTGTACAATATCAGTGTCAGTGTACAACATTCGTGTCAGTGTACGATATCAGTGTCAGTGTACAATATTCGTGTCAGTGTACAACATCCGTGTCAGTGTACAATATTAGTGTCAGTGTACAACATTCGTGTCAGTGTACAATATCAGTGTCAGTGTGCAATATTCGTGTCAGTGTACAACATTAGTGTCAGTGTACAATATTAGTGTCAGTGTACAATATTCGTGTCAGTGTACAACATTAGTGTCAGTGTACAATATTAGTGTTGGTGTTCAGTATTCGTGTCAGTGTACAATGTTCGTGTCAGTGTACAATATTCGTGTCAGTGTACAATGTTCGTGTCAGTGTACAACATTCGTGTCAGTGTACAACATTCGTGTCAGTGTACAATATTAGTGTTGGTGTTCAGTATTCGTGTCAGTGTACAATATTCGTGTCAGTGTACAATATTCGTGTCGGTGTACAATGTTCGTGTCAGTGTACAATATTCGTGTCGGTGTACAATGTTCGTGTCAGTGTACAACATTCGTGTCAGTGTACAACATTCGTGTCAGTGTTCAACATTCGTGTTGGTGTACATTGTTCGTGTCAGTGTACAGTATTCGAGTCAGTGTACAGTATTCGTGTCAGTGTACAACATTCGTGTCAGTGTACAGCATTCGTGTTGGTGTACAATGTTCGTGTCAGTGTACAGTATTCGTGTCAGTGTACAATATTAGTGTTAGTGTACAACATTCGTGTCAGTGTACAACATTCGTGTCAGTGTACAATATTCGTGTCAGTGTACAGTATTCGTGTCAGTGTACAACATTCGTGTCAGTGTACAGCATTCGTTTTGGTGTACAATGTTCGTGTCAGTGTACAGTATTCGTGTCAGTGTACAATATTAGTGTCAGTGTACAACATTCGTGTCAGTGTACAACATCAGTGTCAGTGTACAATATCAGTGTCAGTGTACAATGTTCGTGTCAGTGTACAACATTAGTGTCAGTGTACAATATCAGTGTCAGTGTACAATATTCGTGTCAGTGTACAACATTAGTGTCAGTGTACAATATTAGTGTCAGTGTACACTATTTGTAATGGGTTTGGACACCGTCATCAAGCAGCTCAGGATGAAGTGCGATGTCCAGTTCGTGCCTGTTCATGGCGGGAGTTGAGCGGCGCCCCACATTGCGTACACGGCTGACCACTCCTCATGTTTGAAGAAAGCGAGTACAAGCTGTGCGTGTACGTGTCTATTCCAGGCACGCACCAAACAAAGCACCAAACCCATCTGACAGTTATAACTGCCGCCCTCTTCTTTTTCCCGTCGCCTCCTATTCCGCTCTTGTTCAGGTCAGCAGGCAGGGGGGATTGCCTAAAAGTACGTGTTCCTTGCTTGGTTGTTGTCATTTGAATGGACACACATTAAGTCGTTGTAGCTTCATCCATCCAATCTCAAGAGCCTGGCGAAGTCTGATTTTTTTTTTCCATCACACGCTGCATGCTTTGAGCACACCACTCATGCCAAAAGATTATGTTGCACTCTTCCCTTGCAATATCTTGATATACGGGGGTTCTCCTGGCTTGCGCTAGGAAGTTGAAGTGACAGACTCCGGTGATCGTTTCCAATGAACTTTATTCACGCACTGACCTCTACAGTGGTGAAAATCAGCAACAGCAATTCGTAGCACTCGCACAGCTTCACTCTGCTTACAGTACCGCAGAGGCTCGCTAGCACACAGCAGAAACTCGCTCCCCTGGGAGTCAAAGCTCTCACCTTTAACTCTGCCGTATCTGCTGCTCTCTCACTCGCTTCCGCTCCTTATATACCTTTACACAAATTCTAGAAACTACCAGCACGATGTCGAACACACTCCCACATTCCTAACTGCGTCGCGACTGACTTATTGTGTCACAACAAGCTAATATTAGCCTAACTCGGTCGCGCGCGGGTCAAGGCCGTGACCTGACCGATACACAACAATCAACTGCGCCTGCGATGTTGCGAGTAGGTTCGAGAAAACGTCACAACATAGCTCCTCCCCTAAAGACCGAAACGACCTCGTCGGTCTCACTACATATACAACTCCATCATTCAATTTACAAAACACTATAAACTAGCACCTCAAAAATACACAACTAACAACAACATTATCATCAACAGCAACAACAAAATACCGGGAAAGAGTCAATCTGCAGTCCAGGTAGCCCAAAAATTATTAAATGAGTGGCACAGATGCAGAAACCTGACACGTGGGCGAAAGCTTCCTTGCGGTAGCATCTGCCCAGTCCATGGGGTAAATGTCTGCAAGACCACTGTCCATTCTGTCACTGAAAATAAAGAACTCACAGGAAGCGAGAGGGCCGCATCACACGCCGCTCTCGCCACGTATATGTCTGTACGTAGTCAGGGGTCGCTCCATCCACGCTCTCGTCTTCCGAGGAAGGCCCTGGTACAGTGTCTCTCTCTGTGGCTCGTCGTCGGTCGGGTCAGGGCGACGTCGTGGCGACTGCCACCAGTCTGGCGGTAGTTCTCCCTGGTACTTCCAGAGACGGGCACGGTTCACGTAACGTCCTCTCTGTGGCCGGGCAAGCTTGGTGGTGCATCCCTTCTCAGCCCGTGGGTTGGAGTACCACGGTGCAGTGCCATCAGGAGTGATCTGGTGATAGGCCTTGCGGTCGTAACCAGTCTTCCTTCCGTCCACGCTCCGCTGCAGGTGTGTCCTTGCGGACTTTCCCACTGCCTGCAGCATACCCTGGAGCGGTTCCACACCCTGGGGCACGTCACGGGGGATATCCACCAATGGCCTGGCGACCACTGCAGAACTGTCAGTCTTGCTAGAGCCACTACGGCGACTGTGGGGTCTTGTCCGTGAGGCACAGATGGCACAGCGCCGACACAAGTTGCGAACGGACTTGTGTCGACCAATCCAAAAGTACCGCTCACAGACGCGTCGGTACGTCTTCTGCCTTCCGAGGTGGCCAGCTGCTGGGTCATCGTGTACCTGTCTCAGCGCTTCCTCCTGCATGGCTCTCGGCAGAACAGGGAGAAGGCGGCAGGTTTCTCCCTTGTCGTCTATCCACTTTCTGTACAGCGCTCCATCCGTCAGCTGCAAGGCATCCCACTGGGTCCAGTAAGCCTTGGTGACAGGGCTGGTAACGGCGACCTTCCTCCAGGGTGGGCGGACAGGCCTGTCCTCCATCCAGCGGATGATGGGCTGCAGGTCCGGGTCCTGTCTCTGTGCGACTGCCAGAGGCGTCTCTTGAGCGGCGATCCGCCTCAACGCACCCGAAGGCCGCAGTGAAGCATTCCCTTCACCCCCAAGACCCTTCAACTGCACGTGGTGCCCATCAATCAGCAGGAGGAACTGTCCCCAGTCTATAACACAGCGATGCTTCTGCAAAAAGTCTATCCCCAGGATGACGTCATCTTCTATATCGGCGATCACGAAGGGGTGAGAAATAACAAGCTCACCGGCCTTCACCTTCACTGTCACGACGCCGTGCACAGGGATCGGTCTGTTCATGACGTCAGTGAGCACCATCGCTGATTCCTCTCTTCTCTGGAAGGGGCACAGACCAGTCTTTATCACAGAAATGGTCGCTCCTGAGTCGATCAGTGCCTGATGACGGTTGCCGTCAATGTGCACCTCGATCGCCGCTCCTCCTCGGTCTACGCGCACGCTCTTGAGCCGGTGCAGGGTGGAGTTTTCCTGGGAGGTGGTGGCCTTCTCCTTCCTCTGTGGACAGCGGCGAGCAATGTGGCCTGTCTTATTGCAGTTGTAACACTTAATATGTCCCCGCTGTCCCTCCCGCCCAGAGGAAAGGTTTCTGATCTTTACCAAATACTCCTCCATCAGCTGAATTAACTTGGCAAGCAGGGCAAAGCTGTCACTATCTGATTTCTCCTGGCTGTCAATGTCTCTGATTCTCTGAGGCTGGGTCGCTTGCTCACGCTGGAAGATTGCTTCGACGCGAAGAGCAGTGTTCACTGTCTCCCTCAGAGTGCTTGGGGCCAGTATCTGCACCTGACGTTTTACTTTGTCGTCGACGAGGGCATCTATAAACTTATCTCGAGCCAGGTCATCGATTCCTTCCCTGTTGCAGGTGGGGTAACTCCGCATCACCAGTCGCACGATGTCAGCTGCCAGTTGAGGGAGAGTCTCGCCCTCCTCGCGCTTTCTGGCGTAGATCAGTGCCCGTGCCTGGTCCGAGTTCCAGATGACTTGAAATCTGTCACGGAGAGCCTGTGCGAGGGCGTTGTAGTCGTTTCTGTCTTCGGGTGGCAAGGTTTCGAGGACTGTCAGCGCTTGTCCGGTCAGGCTGAGAATGAGAAAGTTGGCTTTCTCCTCCTCATTCCAGCCATTCATCTTTGCTATCACCTCGAACTGAATGTGGTACGCTTCCCACGATGCATTGCCGTCATACAGTTGCGGCCGTATCACTGTCGCAATGTCCGCAGTCGATGAATCCATCGCATCGACACACACAGTAGATCGAAAAACGCGTTTCTCACCGTCCATACTTCGACTGTTCGCCGTCTCGGGAACCAATGTTGCACTCCTCTCTGCAATATCTTGATATACGGGGGTTCTCCTGGCTTGCGCTAGGAAGTTGAAGTGACAGACTCCGGTGATCGTTTCCAATGAACTTTATTCACGCACTGACCTCTACAGTGGTGAAAATCAGCAACAGCAATTCGTAGCACTCGCACAGCTTCACTCTGCTTACAGTACCGCAGAGGCTCGCTAGCACACAGCAGAAACTCGCTCCCCTGGGAGTCAAAGCTCTCACCTTTAACTCTGCCGTATCTGCTGCTCTCTCACTCGCTTCCGCTCCTTATATACCTTTACACAAATTCTAGAAACTACCAGCACGATGTCGAACACACTCCCACATTCCTAACTGCGTCGCGACTGACTTATTGTGTCACAACAAGCTAATATTAGCCTAACTCGGTCGCGCGCGGGTCAAGGCCGTGACCTGACCGATACACAACAATCAACTGCGCCTGCGATGTTGCGAGTAGGTTCGAGCAAACGTCACAACAATTACAACCGGACACGTGGCGCTGACAGCACGATATACACCGCTTGTCTTGACTGAGAGTGAATCGCCCAGACAACTTGGCAGTCGTGTCACAACGAGAGGTTCACAGTTTGGTAGTTTACGGGCTAGTTTACTTATTTAAGGGTGTTTTTAAGTCACTAAAACCACATTTACTATGTCGTTATTTAGTGACAACAGAGGAAATGCGTGTGTTTATTGGTTGACAGTTGTCTAATGATTGTCAGATGGGAGGGCGCGCTGCCTTTGAGAGGCTACAGACTTCCATGCTCCAGGCGTACGCGAGAAGAATGGTTTCCCGCGGGAAAAAAGGCGACTGGATTATTGGCATGCTCGCACACACTCCGCGTTCCCCGCCGCAATCAGTGGCGGCAAGTTTTTCCCGCCAAAAAGCAGGTAAAATTAGTGACGGCGAGTTTTTCCCGCCAAAAAGCAGGTAAAATTAGTTACGGCGAGTTTTTCCCGCCAAAAAGCATGTAAAATCAGTGACGGCGAGTTTTTCTCGCCAAAAAGCGGGTAAAATCAGTGACGGCGAGTTTTTCCCGCCAAAAAGCAGGTAAAAACAGAATCAAGGCGAGTTGCCACAGTTGTTTTGACCTCAAGGACTGCTGTGAGGCCTGGGGCGGGTTTCAAAATGCGAAGATCTCGGTAGATCTACGTAGATCTCGCCGAATGGGCAGTTTCATTCTTTGCTTGCTATCGAGCCAATCGTAGACGAGCGTAGATTGAGCGAGGCAGCTTGAGAGGTGCCTAGCTTTTAAGATTCGAGACAAAAGTTCGTCGTGGATGCGTTGACCTGCATTCGATGTGTAAACTGTAGGAGGTTTCACGATCTATTAATGCATTCAACATACACCTTTGATAAATTAATGCTGTGCATGGCTTCTATTTTCTTTGGATGGGTTGCTAGTATCTCGAAATAGAGCGTTTTCTGAATGAACCGGCAACACGTCGGCCATTGAAATGTGGCCAGTTCACCTCTTGTCGTGACGTCTACGCATGCGCATTACTTCGTCACGTTGGGTAGTTTCTTTTTTAGCTAGCTCTTACTGCGAAGCAAGATCTTGCGACCAAGATCGACTACCTATTTTGAAACCCGCCCCTGGGACTCGGGACGTGTGCCTGATTTACACAGCACACCCAGCCCTGGAGGCAACAGCGCTACACACTGGCGTACACAGCACGCCCAGCCCTGGAGGCAACAGCTCTACAAACAGGCGTACACAGCACGCCCAGCTCTGGAGGCAACAGCTCTACAAACAGGCGTACACAGCACGCCCAGCTCTGGAGGCAACAGCGCTACAAACTGGCGTACACAGCACGCCCAGCTCTGGAGGCAACAGCGCTACACACTGGCGTACACAGCACACCCAGCTCTGGAGGCAACAGCGCTACACACTGGCGTACACAGCACGCCCAGCTCTGGAGGCAACAGCGCTACACACTGGCGTACACAGCACGCCCAGGCCTGGAGGCAACAGCGCTACAAACTGGCGTACACAGCACGCTCAGCCCTGGAGGCAACAGCGCTACACACTGGCGTACACAGCACGCTCAGCCCTGGAGGCAACAGCGCTACACACTGGCGTACACAGCACGCCCAGCCCTGGAGGCAACAGCTCTACACACTGGCGTACACAGCACACCCAGCCCTGGAGGCAACAGCGCTACAAACTGGCGTACACAGCACGCCCAGCCCTGGAGGCAACAGCTCTACACACTGGCGTACACAGCACGCCCAGGCCTGGAGGCAACAGCGCTACAAACTGGCGTACACAGCACGCTCAGCCCTGGAGGCAACAGCTCTACACACTGGCGTAGACTTCTTCTTTGGAAAATGTTTGAAAGTATATCGAGAAAAGGTTTTGCTCCGTCAGCCTTTTGTGTGGGCATCCTGCCAGTTTTGTTTTGTTGTTGTTCTTGTTGTTATTGTTGTTTTGTTGTGGTGCTGGTGGTGCCATAGTGGTCTTGCTGGTATGTGTGCGCGCGCGCGCGTTTTTGTGTGTGTGTGTGTGTGTGCGCGCGCGTGTATGTGTCTGTTTATGTGTGTGTGTGTGTGTGTGTGTGTGTGTGTGTAAGTGTACTTGTGTGTGTGTGTGTGTGTGTGTGTGTGTGTGTGTGTGTGAGCGCGCGTGCGTGGGTGTATTTGTCTGTTTCTCTGTGTGTGTGTGTGTGTGTGTATGTGTGTATGTGTGTGTATATGTGTGTGTATGTGTGTGTGTGCTTGTGTGTATGTGCGCGCGCGCGTGTGTATTTGTCTGTTTCTGTGTGTGTGTGTGCATGTGTGTGTACGTGTGTGTGTGTTTGTGTGAGTGTGTGTTTGTGTGAGTGTGTGTTTGTGTGAGTGTGTGTGTGTGTGTGTGTGTGTGTGTACGTGTGTGTGTGTGTGTGAGTGTGTGTGTGTGTGTGTGTGTGTGTGTGTGTGTGTGTGTGTGTGTGTGTGTGTGTGTGTGTGTGTGTGTGTGTGTGTTTTATAACTTAATTGCCAAATTGGAAGTGAATGCTCTGTAGTAGCAGCTCCTTTGCATTTACTCCAGCAATGCTTTCACCTTTCTCTGTTGATATTTGTCCCGTGTTCGTTACATGGAAATTACGTGGTGATAGATTGCTCAGTGTTTATTCGCGGAATGCCGTACTCATTGTTGGGGTTATTCACCAAGTCATAGATGGATGCATTGATAGATTCACTTGTTTCTTCGTTAATGACTCCTTTATTCGTTCGTTCTTCCGTCTCTCATTCATTCGTTTGTTCCTGTCTTTGTTCTTTCTTTCTGTGTTTCTTTCTTTCCTTTGCCCAACTCTTTGTTCTGCACCCACAGAGAAGGCCCAGCCACACCGCGGTTTCCCACGACAGCGAGTGCTTGGGGAGGGGCGGGGTCAGCTCATTAGTCCAGCGTTTGGCGGGGTGACCGCCTCTTCAGGTCAGGGCAGGCGGGAGAGGAGAGGACAGCAGTCAATACTCATTATGTAATTACCTCGTTCCCCTCATTTGCATGGCACGCTTCGTGGCCCTCACCTCCTGGCAGTGCAGTGCGATGTGTGTGTGTGATGGCGTCACGCTTGGGTGACTTTGGGGGTCAGCTGGCTGGCAGGAAGGGTTGAACGTCCAGGAAATTGTGCTGGGGTGAGATTTAACGGCGAGCATTGTTTTGTTTTTCCCATTCAAAGCCAATTTGACCTCTCCCTCATAACTGCAGCGGCAGGAGCAGCAACAGCAGCAGCAGCAGCAGCAGCATTCACAATAACAGCAACCATGCCAACCACTATGGCCAGAACAACCAGCACGATAACAAGAACAACCACGGCAATAGCCACCACCATACGACCACGAAGACACCCGCTACGATGATGTCAGCACGGTCACCAGGACAGAGGCAGCAGGAACCAACAGCAACACAGTGGAGGCAGCAGTGACTGCAATGACAGCGCGAAATGTTGGCATTGTGGACATCCTCTGAAATGTGTTGTGTTTGCTGTGCTTTCCGCGTAATCTGATCAAGAGGTGAAGACTCGACTTTCAAGCTTTGCAACTCCACTTCCAAGCTCGAGGGGAGATACTGTTTGCCCTGAATCCTGTAAGAGATAAGTGTGTGTCGTTACTTGCATACAACTAAACATGTTGCCACAGTGCAGTACACTACAGCACACTTCAGTACACTGCAGTACGGTGCATTTCAGTGCAGTACAGTGCAGTGCAGCACACTTCAGTACACTACAATACAGTGCGTTTCAGTGCAGTTCAGTGCAGCACACTACAGTACAGTGCAGCACCGTGCAGGACAGAACAGTGCAGCTCACTTCAGTGCAGCACAGTGCAGGACAGTACAGTGCAGCACAGTGCAGTACAGTGCAGTACTGTGCAGTACAATGCAGTACAGTACCCTGCAGTACAGTGCAGTGCAGTACAGTGCAGTACAGTACAGTACTGTGCAGTTCATTGCAGTACAGTACACTGCAGTACAGTGCAGTGAAGTGCAGTACAGTACAATTCAGTACAGTACACTGCAGTACAGTGCAGTACTGTGCAGTAAACTTCAGTACGGTACAGTACAGTGCAGTACAGTGCAGTGCAGTACAGTGCAGTACAGTACAGTACTGTGCATTGCAGTGCAGTACAGTGCAGTGCAGTGCAGTACCATGCAGTACAGTACCGTGCAGTACAGTGCAGTACTGTGCAGTAAAATGCAGTACGGTACAGTACAGTGCAGTAAAATGCAGTACGGTACAGTACAGTGCAGTACAGTACAATGCAGTACAGTGCACTGCTGTACAGTGCAGTGCAGTGCAGCACAGGACAGTGCAGGACAATATAGTATAGAGCAGCACAGTACAGTACAGTGCAGTACAGTGCAGCACAGTACAGTGCAGTACAGTGCAGCACAGTACAGTGCAGTACAGTTCAGCTAGGGACAGTGCAGAACAATATAGTACAGTGCAGCACAGTACAGTACAGTGCAGCACAGTACAGTACAGTGCAGCACAGTGCAGCACAGTACAGTACAGTGCAGTACAGTGCAGTACAGTGCAGCACAGTGCAGCACAGGACAGTGCAGGACAATGCAGTACAGTACAGTGCAGTAAAGTACAGTGCAGTACAGTGCAGCACAGTGCAGCACAGTACAGTACAGTGCAGTACAGTGTAGTACAGTGCAGCACAGTGCAGCACAGGACAGTGTAGGACAATGCAGTACATTACAGTGCAGTAAAGTACAGTGCAGTAAAGTACAGTGCAGTACACTGCAGTACAGTGCACCACAGTAATGTACAGTGCAGTACAGTGCTGCACAGTGCAGGACAGTACAGTACAGTGCAGTACAGTACAGTACAGTTCAGTTCAGTACAGTACAGTACAGTGCAGTGCAGTGCAGTACAGTACAGTACAGTGCAGTACAGAAAAGTAAAGCACAGTACAGTTCAGAGCAGTACAGTACAGTGCAATACAGTGCAGTACAGTGCAGTACAGTGCAGTGCAGTACAGTACAGTGCAGTGCAGTACAGTGCAGTACAGTGCAGTGCAGTGCAGTGCAGTACAGTGCAGTGCAGTGCAGTACAGTTCAGTACAGTGCAGTACAGTGCAGTGCATTACAGTGCAGCACAGTGCAGCACAGTGCAGCAAAGGACAGTGCAGGACAATGCAGTACAGTACAAAGCAGTAAAGTACAGTGCAGTACAGTGCACCACAGTATTGTACAATGCAGTACAGTGCTGCACAGTGCAGGACAGTACAGTACAGTGCAGTACAGTGCAGTACAGTGCAGTACAGTACGTACAGTTCAGTACAATGCAGTACAGTACAGTGCAGTGCAGTGCAGTACAGTACAGTACAGTACAGTGCAGTACAGTACAGTACAGTACAGCACAGTACAGTTCAGAGCAGTACAGTACAGTGCAATACAGTGCAGTACAGTGCAGAACAGTGCAGTGCAGTACAGTGCAGTGCAGTGCAGTACAGTACAGTGCAGTGCAGTGCAGTGCAGTACAGTACAGTACAGTGCAGTGCAGTACAGTACCGTGCAGTGCAGTTCAGTGCAGTTCAGTGCAGTTCAGTACAGTGCAGTGCAGTACAGTGCAGTGCATTACAGTGCAGTACAGTGCATTGCACTACAGTGCAGTACAGTACAGTGCAGTACAGTGCAGTACAGTGCAGTTCAGTACAGTGCAGTGCAGTACAGTGCAGTACAATGCAGTGCAGTGCAGTGCAGTACAGTACAGTGCAGTGCAGTACAGTGCTCCACAGTACAGTACATTACAGTAGAGTACAGTGCAGTGCATTACAGTGCAGCACAGTGCAGCACAGGACAGTGCAGGACAATGCAGTACAGTACAGTGCATTAAAGTACAGTGCAGTACAGTGCACCACAGTATTGTACAATGCAGTACAGTGCTGCACAGTGCAGGACAGTACAGTACAGTGCAGTACAGTGCAGTACAGTACAGTACAGTACAGTTCAGTACAATGCAGTACAGTACAGTGCAGTGCAGTGCAGTACAGTGCAGTACAGTGCAGTACAGTACAGTACAGCACAGCACAGTACAGTTCAGAGCAGTACAGTACAGTGCAATACAGTGCAGTACAGTGCAGAACAGTGCAGTGCAGTACAGTGCAGTGCAGTACAGTACAGTACAGTGCAGTGCAGTGCAGTACAGTGCAGTGCAGTACAGTACCGTGCAGTGCAGTTCAGTGCAGTTCAGTGCAGTTCAGTACAGTGCAGTGCAGTACAGTGCAGTGCATTACAGTGCAGTACAGTGCATTGCACTACAGTGCAGTACAGTACAGTGCAGTACAGTGCAGTGCAGTGCAGTGCAGTGCAGTACAGTGCAGTACAATACAGTGCAGTGCAGTGCAGTACAGTACAGTGCAGTGCAGTACAGTGCTCCACAGTACAGTACATTACAGTACAGTGCAGTATAGTACAGTGCAGTACAGTACAGTGCAGTTTAGTACAGTGCAGTGCAGTACAGTGCAGCACAGTGCAGTGTAGTACAGTGCAGTGCAGTACAGTGCAGTACAGTGCACTGCACTACAGTGCAGTGCAGTACAGTGCAGTACAGTGCAGTACAGTGCAGTACAGTACAGTACAGTACAGTGCAGTACAGTGCAGTGCAGTACAGTGCAGTGCAGTACAGTGCAGTATAGTACAGTACAGTGCAGTACAGTACAGTGCAGTTCAGTACAGTGCAGTGCAGTACAGTGCAGCACAGTGCAGTGTAGTACAGTGTAGTGCAGTACAGTGCAGTACAGTGCAGTGCACTACAGTGCAGTGCAGTACAGTGCAGTGCACTACAGTGCAGTGCAGTACAGTGCACTACAGTGCAGTGCAGTACAGTACAGTGCAGTACAGTGCAGTACAGTTCAGTGCACTACAGTGCAGTGCAGTACAGTGCAGTACAGTACAGTGCAGTGCAGTACAGTTTAGTACAGTGCAGTACAGTGCAGTGCACTACAGTGCAGTGCAGTACAGTGTAGTACAATGCAGTACAGTGCAGTACAGTGCAGTACAGTGCAGTACAGTGCAGTGCACTACAGTGCAGTGCAGTACAGTGTAGTACAATGCAGTACAGTGCAGTGCAGTACAGTGCAGTACAGTGCAGTACAGTGCAGTGCACTACAGTGCAGTGCAGTACAGTGTAGTACAATGCAGTACAGTGCAGTACAGTACAGTGTAGTATAATGCAGTACAGTGCAGTGCAGTGTAGTGCAGTACAGTGCATTGCAGTACATACAGTGCATTGCAGTACATACAGTGCAGTACAGTACAGTACAGTGCAGTATAGTGCAGACCAGTACAGTACAGTACATTACAGTGCAGTGCAGTACAGTACAGTACAGTACAGTGCAGTGCAGTGCAGTACAGTACAGTACAGTACAGTACAGTACAGTACAGTGCAGTGCAGTACAGTACAGTACAGTGCAGTGCAGTACAGTGCAGTACAGTACAGTGCAGTGCAGTACGGTGCAGTACAGTGCAGTACAGTGCAGTATAGTGCAGTACAGTGTAGTGCAGTACAGTGCAGTACAGTGCAATGTAGTACAGTACAGTACAGTGCAGTGCAGTACAGTACAGTACAGTGCAGTGCAGTGCAGTACAGTACAGTACAGTGCAGTGCAGTGCAGTACAGTGCAGTACAGTACAGTGCAGTACAGTGCAGTACAGTGCAGTGCATATGTCATATGTCACATCAATCTTGGTCACATAATCACAGCTCTCATCACTCATCCTCACAGTCACAGTTCACTTCACCCACTCTTCAGTCACAGTTCGCGTCACTCCTGGTCCCACAGTCACGTCAAGTCTCACAGCAATCTTCATGCATACTACCCATTCACCGGGACTCGTTGAAGAGACGGATGGCTGTCGGGAGGAACGAATCCCTCATGCGGTTTGTTCTGGCAGGCCAGCACCTCAGGCGACGTGTACAGTGCAGTACAGTACAGTACAGTACAGTACAGTGCAGTACAGTATTGTGCAGTACAGTACAGTACAGTACAGTATTGTGCAGTACAGTGCAGTACAGTGCAGTACAGTGCAGTACAGTACAGTGCAGTACAAGATACAAGATACAAGATACTTTATTGTCCTCATTGTACAAGGAAATTCGTTTTGTCGGCGGCAAAAACATAATACATACATACAAAAACAGAAACGTACAAGAAGTTCAACATTAATTAACTCAATCACATCGCTCAAATTATGGAGTCAAAACAGAAAGACACAATAAGATAGGACACATTTAGCGCCACATCATAGGCAATTCAATTTCATAGAGAAACATTTTACACCGCAACAAGTAATCACAGAAGGAACAAAAGACGCAAGCATGCACATAAAAAAATTCGTCACGCAATCACCCATACCCGATCTTCAACCATAACACATGTACAAGCCCCCCCCCCCCCCCCCCCCCCAATCATGTTCTTCATCCTGCATCACAACACAATCACAGGAAAGACCAACAAGAGACAGGCATGCACATCAACAACCACACTCACACAGCACACATACACGATCATCATCGCATAAAGCATGCACCCCCCCCCCCACCCCCACACACACACACTCTCACATGTTAAGCCTTGTTGTCACATAGTTCACACCATTCATAGTCCTTTCTCTCACAGTTCACAGCACTACAAGTCTTCATTGTCCCAGTTCACTTTACTCCAATCCTCCGTCATATGTCACATCAATCCTGGTCACATAGTCACAGCTCTCATCACTCATCCTCACAGTCACAGTTCACTTCACCCACTCTTCAGTCACAGTTCGCGTCACTCCTGGTCCCACAGTCACGTCAAGTCTCACAACAATCTTCATGCATACTACCCATTCACCGGGAATCGTTGAAGAGACGGATGGCTGTCGGGAGGAACGAATCCCTCATGCGGTTTGTTCTGGCAGGCCAGCACCTCAGGCGACGTGTACAGTACAGTGCAGTACAGTGCAGTACAGTGCAGTACAGTACAGTACAGTACAGTACAGTGCAGTACATTACAGTACATTACATTACATTACAGTCAGTGCAGTACAGTACAGTACAGTGCAGTGCAGTACAGTGCAACACAGTGCAGTACAGTACAGTGCAGTACAGTGCAGTACTCTGCAGTACAGTACAGTGCAGTAAAGTACAGTGCAGTGCAGTGCAGTACAGTACAGTAGAGTGCAGTACAGTACAGTACAGTACAGTGCAGTACAGTACAGTGCAGTACAGTGCAGTACAGTACAGTACAGTGCAGTGCACTACAGTGCAGAACAGTGCAGTACAGTGCAGTACAGTACAGTGCAGTACAGTGCAGTGCAGTGCAGTGCAGTACATAGCAGCACAGTACAGTACAGTACAGTACACTGCAGTACAGTGCACCACAGTAGGCTTGCGTCAGTCGTGCCCGACTCTGGATCCGAGTCCCGGAATCGCTCTCTGGTTGCAGACTGCCCTGGCTGCAGTGCCATGCTGGAGTGGCAGGTTTTATCGCAGCGGTGGCACCTGCAGGCGCTGGTGTCCCGGCTCATCCTGCTCTTGAGTTTGCATCTCTACAACAGAACGAAAGAAACATTCTTCTCTTTGTTTAAGCATTCTCCCAGGTTCACAGAAAGGACTGTGGGGATAAGGACATTACAAAAGTCATAAAACTTTCCACGGCTGCTTGCATGAAGTCATGGTGGAGATCCCCTGGAACTATGTGCTGTCTCACGCAGCCTTCTGGCCAGGCGTCTCAAATCCTCAACCTTGAGCTGCGGCATCGCAGACCTGGCGACCTGGACAGCGTGGTGGGGGAAATGCGGCAAACCCATTCAGCATGGAAGCCGATCTGAGGGAAGAGGCCTCTGCATTAGCAAGTCTGCTCTCTCACGTCCCATGGGCAGCTGTGGAGCAGACTGGGGGGAGGCGTTCGATTTTCTGCAGACTCTTCTCCGGCAAAGACAACAAGAATCAGAACCGACCTTCCTCCCCACCAGGAGGCGTTTCACCGTGTCAGACTCATCAGAGCAAATGAGTCTCTAGGCAGACTGGCACCAGGGCAAGAAACCACAGAATAGATACGGATACAGCACAGACCCCTGGCTATAACAGATATAAAATAGCACAAATCCCTTGCTACTGAAGAGATGAGGACATCACACATCCCTGGCTACAGAAGAGATGAGGACATCACACATCCCTGGCTACAGAAGAGATGAGGACAGCACAGATACCTGGCTACAGAAGAGATGAGGACACAGCACACATCCCTGGCTACAGAAGAGATGAGGACAGCACACATCCCTGACTACAGAAGAGATGAGGACAGCACACATCCCTGGCTACAGAAGAGATGAGGACAGCACACATCCCTGACTACAGAAGAGATGAGAACAGCACACGTCCCTGGCTACAGAAGAGATGAGGACAGCACACATCCCTGACTACAGAAGAGATGAGGACAGCACACATCCCTGGCTACAGAAGAGATGAGGACACACACATCCCTGGCTACAGAAGAGATGAGGACAGCACAAATCCCTGGCTACAGAAGAGATGAGGATACAGCACACATCCCTGACTACAGAAGAGATGAGGACAGCACAGATCCCTGGCTACAGAAGAGATGAGGACAGCACAGATACCTGGCTACAGAAGAGATGAGGACAGCACACATTCCTGGCTACAGAAGAGATGAGGACAGCACACATCCCTGGCTACAGAAGAGATGAGGACACACACATCCCTGGCTACAGAAGAGATGAGGGCAGCACAGATCCCTGGCTACAGAAGAGATGAGGACAGCACACATCCCTGGCTACAACAGAGATGAGGACAGCACAGATCCCTGGCTACAGAAGAGATGAGGACAGCACACATCCCTGGCTACAGAAGAGATGAGGACACACACACATCCCTGACTACAGAAGAGATGAGGACAGCACACATCCCTGGCTACAGAAGAGATGAGGACAGCACAGATACCTGGCTACAGAAGAGATGAGGACAGCACACATCCCTGGCTACAGAAGAGATGGGGACAGCACAGATCCCTGACTACAGAAGAGATGAGGACAGCACACATCCCTGGCTACAGAAGAGATGAGGGCACAACACAGATCCCTGACTACAGAAGAGATGAGGACAGCACAGATCCCTGACTACAGAAGAGATGAGGACAGCACACATCCCTGACTACAAAAGAGATGAGGACACCGCACACATCCCTGGCTACAGAAGAGATGAGGACACAGCACAGATCCCTGACTACAGAAGAGATGAGGACACAGCACACATCCCTGGCTACAGAAGAGATGAGGACAGCACACATCCCTGGCTACAGAAGAGATGAGGACACAGCACACATCCCTGGCTACAGAAGAGATGAGGACACAGCACAGATCCCTGACTACAGAAGAGATGAGGACACAGCACAGACCCCTGGCTACAGAAGAGATGAGGACACAGCACACATCCCTGGCTACAGGAGAGATAAAGAAACACACAGATCCCTGGCTACAGAAGAGATGAGGACAGCACACATCCCTGGCTACAGTAGAGATAAAGACACACACAAATCCCGGGTTCAGGCGCATCTTGCTATGATCCCTGTCTGCCTCCTTTGAGAGTGCCGGGCTGGTAAGGGAGCGGTCGATGAGGGTGATGAAATGACTATATTGCCCGTATTGGTGAGAGCCAGTGCTGCATGCATCAAATAGGAGAGCGGAAAAGGGTCGGCGCCGACCAAAAGATCGGTTGATCCCCGCTGTGTGTTTGGTGGAATAGTGCTTTCACTGGTGGGGTGGTACGCCTTGTGTTGCTGGCTCTGCTTGGATGTTCAGCGTAGGCTGCTCGGTGGTGAAATATTTGACTTCCATGCACTGCTACTAGATTTGACTTCCATACACTGCTACTAGATTTGACTTCCATGCACTGCTACTAGATTTGACTTCCATGCACTGCTACTAGATTTGATTTCCATGCACTGCTACTAGATTTGACTTCCATGCACTGCTTCTAGATTTGACTTCCATGCACTGCTACTAGATTTGACTTCCATGCACTGCTACTAGATTTGACTTCCATGCACTGCTACTAGATTTGACTTCCATGGACTGCTACTAGATTTGACTTCCATGCACTGCTACGAGATTTGACTTCCATGCACTGCTACTAGATGTGACAGCCATGCACAGCTACTAGATTTGACTTCCATGCACTGCTACGAGATTTGACTTCCATGCACTGCTACTAGATTTGACTTCCATGCACTGCTACTAGATTTGACTTCCATGCACTGCTTCTAAATTTGACTTCCATGCACTGCTTCTAGATTTGACTTTCAGGCACTTTTACTAGATTTGACTTCCATGTACTGCTACTAGATTTGATTTCCATGCACTGCTACTAGATTTGACTTCCATGCACTGCTACTTGATGTGGATGATTTGAATTGTTGTTGTTCTCTTACATGAACAGTAACATTAAATAGTTTTCGTAAACACCTCGGAAATATGAATATGTATGAATATTTTCCTTTGTTCCTTGAGTACTTCACTTTGTCCTTGCTTGATTTGTTTCTGTTTTCTCTTTCATCACTCTATGAATGCGTCTTCACCTTTGAACTTTGAACTTACCCCAGTGTCTGTCCGACTCTCCTCTTCCTTGATATCATAGCCAGTCATCCGCCTTACCAGAGGCTGCTGTGTACACAGAGGTCTGCATCTTTGTGGCTGCCCTCTTCTTTTCGCTGTCTGACCGTCGGGGCCAGTGTTTGTGTGCGTGACTGTGCGTGCGTCAGAAAAATCTCCATGTGTTTGCCTTCCTCTTCGTGAGTCCGTCTGTCGGCCAGTCGTTTGTGTCGCAGTTAGAAGCGTTACTTGCCCCTTTACTCAGTCCCAACAGAAAAGTCCTGTGTATATCTACGTTGTATACTACATAGGAACAAGTTTTATTGTCAGAACAGTGGTTTCCCCAAAAGCTGTTTTTCTGCATTTCGTTTCCATAAAAGAAAGTGATACTGCATGCAAATGCGTTGACCATGTTTGTTACAGATGTAGAATCTTATGTTAGTGGTGTTTGATAATTTGGAGAGTTGACCCGTTCTGGAGAGAATGCCGGTGGTCAGCCCAAAATTAATTAAGCAACAGGAGAGAGAGAGACGGAAAGACTTGATGGTGAAACAATAGGAGATGCGGAGGACTGCTCCAGGGAGAGAGAAGTATTGTCTATTGTTAAGTCATCATCGCTGGGCCTGACCCTTCCTCGAGGGTTCACAGAGACGGAGTTTTTCGGACGGTCTGGCGCCGCCTCACCCTGCCTCACACCGATGGCTGATGACAGCCGGTGATAACGAGGGACGGTGGACAGCAGAGAGAGACTGGCAAGTCAGTTCGGCTCTGGATCTCACAGAAACGAGATCTATTCCACTCCCGTCCACGCCTGGCGGTTACAGGAGGCGAAGCGACCCTTCCCGGCAATGTGTGCAGAAGTTTTAATGTGGAGAGATTCGACCATGCCCTCCGCAACAAGTCTGCCACCATACAACAAAAATGGATGAGTAGATTTGCACCTGTTCTCTCTCTCTGTCCTCATCCCCCCTGTGAATGTGAAAAGAACTTTAAACCAACGAACTGAACTTTCGTGAAGGAACCTCTCTCCTCAATGATGAACATTAACTGAAAAGTGAAAATTCGAAGACTGAACTCTGTTTCTTTATTTTCGTGGTTGCAACCAATTGAATCCATTAGCCAATTAATTCATTGTGTTTATTAACCATTAGTAGTGGTACATTTATATTGCTAGTTGGAATATCTTTATTATACATTAAAGAAATAGTTTTGTTCAGAATAACCTTTGTTTGTTAGTGATTTTGTGCATGGCATGAGGCATATAATCAATTATTGAGCCAAGTGAATTATTAAGGTTCATAGCCGTTCCTAATCTGGAAGAAAATTTAATTCATACCCCTAGTTCAGAAAAATCAAGGGGACGGTTATGTAACAGTTTGGGGGCTTTCGTCCAAGATCATGTGCTATTGATTAGTTCATGTAAATGCCATGGTAGATGAAATGTGAAATTGATTTGCCTCAGTCACTATATTGCATGTTCAAATCAGTTACTTCTGTGAAACAACCCTGAGTTTACATCATACAGAATTGTACGTTTAAAATTCTAAAATGGAACTCAGTGTGGAAGATGTATGCCAGATGGATAAATCTGGTTTGCTTGCAGCTGCAAATGAGTTAGGATTAGAAGTAGAAGATGGAATGCAGAAAGGCCAACTCTTGGCGAGAGTTGTCAGATGTTTGACTGAGAAGGAGGCGAGTGAGGTGGTTAGTTCGAATGTAACTGCCTTCGCCCTGTCAGCTCCAACTGGGTCGAATGGAGGTCTGGATGAGGAAATGAGATGTTTAGAGATAGAAGAGAGGAGAATGAGAATGGATCTGGAAAGGAGGGAGAGAGAGGGAAGACTGGCTTTGGAGAGGGAGGCATTGGAGCTAGAGAGACATGAAACTTCAACGACCCCCTTCCCCATCGGCCGATCACACGGGAATAGATCTCAGGCAGTACAGAGATGCTCCCAAGTTTTGTGAGGAAGAAGTAGACCAGTACTTTCCGGCCTTTGAGAGGTGTGCAAGCGAGTTGAGATGGCCAACAGACCGTTGGGCGCTTGCGCTAGGCTCCCTTCTCACTGGTAGAGCTCTAGAAGTCTATCATACCCTTCCGATCGAAGAAGCAAGAAACTATCGGGTGCTGAAGAGAGAAATTCTCAAGAGGTATGCTTTGACTCCTGAGGCTTATAGGCAGAGATTTAGGAAAGCTTGCCGTGGTCAGAATGACACGTATAGGGAGTTTGCGTACAAACTGAAACGTGAGTTCTCCCGCTGGTGCGAAAGTGAAGGGGTAGATTCTTTGGAAGAGTTGCAAGAATTGCTGATCCTGGAGCAATTCAAGAATTCAGTGGGTGAGAAACTGAGGACCCATTTGATTGAAAGGGAGGTGACGAACGTAGACAAAGCTGCATGTCTGGCGGACAATTTTCAGCTCATACATGGCGATGAGAAAGAGGGGAAGAAGAAACTGCAAACGTTTTGGGGAAAGAAGGACAACCGACAATCAGAGATAGGAGATAAGAAGAAATCTGATAGAATGGGGAACAAAAGACAAGCAGAGGGTAGAAGCTTCAAATGCTACAATTGCGGGAAACCCGGTCATCTTGCAAGAGATTGCAAGGCCAAGAAAGTAGAAAAGGTCGCATTTGTGAGGAGACAGAAAGAGGAAATGCTAGTGAATGAAGGTGGAATCATTAGCCCATTGTCTGCCTCAAGACAGGAAAATAGAGAGGGTCATCTGACCGCGAGTGCTAGCAACAAGGAAAGGGAGAGACAGACTGAGACTCTAGACGAGAGTTTTCTTCCATACATGTCAGAGGGCATGTTGACGGTAGGTTCTGTCAAGAAACCAGTCAAGGTTTTCAGGGATACGGGCTCATCCATTACCATAGTAAAGCGAAGTCTGCTAGGGGATATGAGGGAGATCTCCACAAATAGCCAAGTAGTTTTGGCAGGGATCTTTGGGGAAGCCAGGAGTGCTCCCATGTGTTCCGTGGAGTTAGAGACGCGAGAGTTCTCTGGTGAGGTCACAGTTGCGGTCTGTGACGAACTCCCTATCCCGAGAGTGGATGTGCTGATCGGAAATGATGTGGGTGGAAGGAGTGTGAATGTATCCCCAGTGATGAAGAAAGAACCAGACCTAGAGAGAGTAGAGGAAGAGTCAGATCTGTTCCCATGTTGCGCTGTCACAAGGTCTCAGGGTAGAGACAGGGCCAAAGTAGATTTTCCTGAAGTGTGTCTCGAAGACACCTTTCTGAGTGATATGCTGGATGGAAAAGGCAGCATAGATGAGACAAAGGACGGACTATCTGAAGTCTCACGAGGCGAGACGGGTCCAGAAACGTCAGATCTGACTGACGAATAGCGGAAGGACCCAACGCTAGCGCCACTCTTCA
>JAWQFJ010022700.1:0-15110 GCA_034096865.1 Theodoxus fluviatilis | reverse complement strand
GCCAGTGATTCCACGCGTAAAGCATAATATCTGAACATGACTTCCCATAATCCTTAATAGTAGTTATGGGTTACGCTGTTTGAGTGATCTCCCGTAGACCACAAGGTCACCGCGAGGGGGCGGTCGCTGCTGATTGATATATAACGGTTTGTTAGGCTACACGGGGGTCAATCGTTAATCGTCAATCGAGAGCGCATGATTGCGGTATTGCAGGCTGTTGCGAGCGGGCGAGATTGGACATTGCCACGGGATTTACTGGACACTTCAGGAGAGACAGTAGGGTGATAGGTTCAAGAGACTGTTAGAGAGAGTTTACGGCAAGTGGTGGGCGGTTGGAAGAAGAGGGAGTGCGTGAAGGAAGTTCACCTGTTGTGGGAGTCGTCTTAGAGGAGTTTGAAGGAAGTTCACACCGGCTGTGCCGAGAGGCACAAGGAAGTTTGCCCCGAGGGCGCCAGGGAAGGGTGCGAGGGTGTGCGAGCACGCGGTGGTGGAGGCGTGCACGCAGCGTGCAGCGGTGCGGAGAGGCCGCGTGGACCCGGCACCAGCCAAGAGTGAAGGTAGGTGACAATTGCTCTCTCTCTGGGATGAAAGTGTGCGCGATTGCCCTAGCGTGAATGGTGTCTGCGTGGAATGATGTTGTGTGCCAGTCCCTGTCGACTCGCGCTGTTCCTCTCTCCCCTCCTCGACATGACCATGCCCACGGTAAGAACCTGCGTGCCTCCGGTCATGCTTGTCGCGTTCTCCACTACACACGCATGTTATGGTAGCGGCTATGGCGAATGGCGGCAAGTCACTACCACATGAGTGGTGAGTGGCGGTTCCTACCACAATATTGTAGGATGATAATGGATTTTCAAGGGGAACTTATATGAGGGGTCTGGGGTGGCTTACAGAAGATGGAGAGGAGATACAACCATGGATACTGAATGATATTTTTCATTTACAAGAACTGACAGCAATAGATGATGCATATGTATAGTAGGAAGAAACTACTAGGATGCCAGTGGGGGAATTTGCCACAATATTGATCCCGGCAAACAACATGTATAAGTGTCAGTTCTGTGATGACACAATCAATACAATACAGAGCTTAATCAACAATATCCGTATGAAATATAAGATGCAAGTGAAATATACCTGCTACAAGTAAACAATCACCAAGGACAAGTTAGGTTCAATTAAAGCGCACATTCGACGCTGCAAGGGTCCTAAACAGAGCACACAGAACGCTGATAACTCTTCACCATCCCTATCAGGACACCTCACACTACAGGTCTCTCCATCCGCCACCAGCCAGGTCTGGAACAAGCCCCAGCAGCAACCAGTCAAGCACCTACAACCTGTCCCACACCAGCGAGGAACCCAGGCAACCATGACCAGCTGCACACCAGATCAAGCAGACTTGTAAAGAAACCTGAGAGATTTGACTTGTAAGCACATCAGTGTAGATTTCCATCCATGTATGCCGTTGATTCCTCGCGTAAAGCATAATGACTTCCCCTAATCCTTAATTCCACTTCTTCTGCTCATTTATGATCAAATTGCCAAGAACTGTGCTAAAGAACTCTAATTGACACAATCACATGTTCCGCCACCAGCCAGCTCTGGAACAAGCCCCAGCAGCAACCAATCAAGCACATACAACCTGTCCCACACCATCGAGGAACCCAGGCAACCATGACCAGCTGCACACCAGATCAGGCAGACTCAAAAAGAAACATGAGAGACTTGACTTGTAAGCACATCAGTGTATATTTCCATCCACGTATGCCAGTGATTCCTCGCGTAAAGCATAATATCTGAACATGACTTCCCCTAATCCCTAAATTTCCACTTTAATAGCTCATTTATGATCAAACTGCCAAGAACTGTTCTAAATAACTCTAATTGACATAATCCCATGTTCTCATAACTTGATCATGAGTAAGTTCATTCAGTAATTAAACCAAATTATTAAATACTTCATTCCACTCAAAAAAGGGGAGTTGTAGGAATACCATATGCGACTGTCCATCCTAGCACACCAAGCAGACGACTCAAGGGAATCAATCCCTCCTGCATTGTATTCTGGTTGTTGGTCGCTATCGCAGTAATAGCGGACGGAGCCTTAACGAGACATTGTTTGATGGTCGTTTACTTTCATGTCTCGGGGCCTTTTAGAGGCGGATGTCAGAGTTGTTTGATCCATGCCGGGAGAGCGGCGTCGTTGATTGACGTGTGGCGTCAGTGATGACGTGAGGCGGTGAGGTTTCCTTTGATTCTCGTAGGAGAACGGACGTTGTCGGGAACTGTTTCAACTGCTCGAGAGAAAGCCTGCTTTGTTTGAAGGCAGCCGCCTCTTCTCCCTGCTGGAGCTCGGGTCTATTAATTTAATCAAATTGGTGGGTGTGGGGGTGTTTGGACTGTGAGATGATTTTTCGTCACTCTTACAGAAGAGTGACGAGTTGTTTGATTGTCATTCTTTGTACATTCTTGTTGTGGGGTTTTTGCTGCTTCCACAGAGGGTTGGGCTTTTTTTTTGCTTTATTGTTTGTGACCGATTAAAACTTGTTGTTGATCTTTTTCCTGCCCCAGTGTCTTTATTTGATTGTTGTTCACCTATTTATTTATTCTGTGTTTCCAGCGAATGTGGTAATAAGGTTTTGCGTGAAAACCTAGTTTGGTTCTAAATTTGCTTTAAATTTAAATAGAAGCACATTAGATATTTAAAACATTAGAACAGCGACACTCACAGACAAGACCCTGCAGTCATCATAATGGCTCTAGCAAGACTGACAGTTCTGCAGTGGTTACCAGACCATTGGTGCATACCCCCCGTGACGTGCCCCAGTGTGTTGAGCCGCTCCAGGGTATGTTGAAGGCAGTGTGAAAGTCCGCAAGGACACATCTGCAGTGGAGCATGGATGGAATGAAGTCTGGTTACGACCGCAAAGCCGATCACCAGACCTCTCCTGAGGGCACTGCATCGTGGTTCTTCACCCCACGGGCTGAGATGGGATGCGCCACCAAGCTGGTCTGTCCACAGGCAGGACATTATGTGAACTGTGCCCATCTCTGGAGGTACCAGGGAGACCTACAGCCGGGCTGGTGGCAGTCACCACGGCACCACCCTGATCCAAGCGATGACGACGACCCCACAGAGAGAGACACTGTATTAAATGGCCTTCCTCGGAAGACGAGAGCAATGAAGGAGAAACCCCTGAGGACTTGCAGACATAAACACGTCGAGGGCGGTGTGTGATGCGCCCATCTCGCTTCCTGTGACAGAGTGGACAGTGGTCTTGCAGACTTTGACTGGGCAGATGCTATCGCAAGGAAGCTTATGCCCATGTGTCAGGTCTCACATGTATCTATGCTACTTACTCTGCAATCCATGGACTACCTGGACTGTGAATTGACGTTTCCCATTATTTCGTTGTTGTTGTTGTTGTAGTTGTTGATGTTAATGTTGTTGCTGGGTGTGTACCTTCTAGGTGTTTGTTTATGATGTTTTGTAGATATAATTGCAAAATTGTACATGTAGTGAGATGGACGAGGTCATTTTGGTCTTTAGGAGAGGAGCTATGTTGTGAAGGTTCTAGATCATTCGAGAAGATCGCATCACAATGGGCTGTTTTATGTTTATATCAGCCTCTCCACTCATTCAGTTACCTGGTCACATGGTTGGGTAGGGCTACATTTGTCTGAAATGTGTCACGTGACGTCATTCATGAAGCATCGCGGTAGCGGAGCAGATCTTGGGCTGTTCTCAAAGGCTCTGGAACCTGTGTTAAGGTATAAAAAGCGCAACAAATCGACAGGAGAGACACAGACAGGAAAGGAGATATGACAGAGTTAAGGTGAGTGCTTAACTAGAGGATAAACAAGTCCTCCTTTGTAAGGAGTGACTCCTCTGCGGCACTGCGTGTAGAGTGAAGTTATTACGATAGTGTTGTTTACAGTCACTGCTGTGTATCGACCAGTGTGTGAGTTTATTGAAAACGACCATCAGCGTTTGTGAACTTCGACTTCTTGGCGCAAACTATGAGAACCCCTGTACAATTGGATATTGCAAGAGAAGAGTGCAACATCAGGGAGCAGATCAGCTATAGCACAAGCCTCTTGTGTGACCTCCATTGCATAAATTAGACGAAAACATTCCATCACGTGATGTCAACTGGGCTAGAGATACTTTCGCTGGTAGGTGAAGTCACTAGTGAACTAGAATGAGAGCAAGTAAGAGAAAGTGACCTTCTATAGATTGTTATGCCACATTGGTGTGACAGTTGTCAAGGGCGGATGAAGGGGGGGGGGGGGTTTCTGGGGTTTCCGAAGAAAGAAAAAAAAAAACGAAAAAAAAGGTTCTTCAGTAACCAAACCTGCTGCTTGAAACTGGCAATAATCATCATCAGAATGCACCAGATTGCACCATTTTCCCCCCCCCCCCCCCCCCCCCCCCCCCCGCTTCCCGCTGTTGGTTCAGCGCTTTGTGCCTTCACAGCCTTACCACCCCCCACCCCCCTTCACAGCCTTATCCCCCCCCCCCCTCTCATAAAAAAAGTTTGGAAACCCCCCCCCAAAAAAAAAAATAATAATAATAAAAAATAACTGATCCGCCCCTGGTTGTTTAACATTAACGTCCATGACGACATTTAAAAAGAAACAAAACACTAAAACTACATATCATTATCTCTCTTTAAAGCGTAAAGTTCTCATATCAAGGAGTTTTAACGAACACACAAGTCCAATGGCTGCTTTGAATTTCCCTCCCTGACCCCCACTAGCTCTACAGGCAGTACAGACTAGTCGATGTGCTGCCTTTTGAATGAGCCAACCATCGCGAGAAATTGCAGTCACATGGTAGGATCTCTCTAAAGCATAAAGCAGACAAATATCCCGCTCTTTGTCTGGTATGAAGACGCCATTACTGTGCTGGAATTTAACACACCTGCTAAATTACTGTTTAATCACGGTAAGCCGATTTTTCTTCTTTGTAAAATTTCTCTAGTTTGTGCTACAGTTATTATTGAATGACCGGTTTCAAGAGCTTTACTCAAATTACTGTGCCGCGAAGCGTTCGAAACATTGATCGTAGCGCGCTAATGAAACTGGCTGGCAGCAACAGGCTAAGAGCGAATTACCGAATCCAAAGCGACACTGATTTTGCTGCTCCACAGACTGATTCTGTTGCTCTACAGGCTCATGAAACTGCTTAGTTTTTTTGGCTTGTGCACACCGTTGCCTGCAAATTTTTCCCTACACCTAAATTGTCTGCACTACACTCTACAGCCTCGAGATCCAGGTCGACAACCACAGCGTTCGTAGCTCATGAATATCCAATTTGGCAATTCTTGTTCCCCGCAGCCACATGTCGCTTATATATTTAGTTACTGGGCTGAATAAACCGAGTCTGAAAGCTGTAAGTGTGGATGACTCGGGATCTCAATAATTGTTTCTCACTGACTGCAACAACGCTTGCAAGTGCGGATCTAAATCAGTAGGCAGGACGTGGTGTCCGCGTTAGTGACACCAGTGACCACTGATCTATAGATCCGTCATTCCGTGGTGACACCGACGTCATCAACTGCACTGCTGGAAGAAACCTACTCAGTATCTCACTTCTCAGGTGGTGATGATGACTTGCATTGATACAGTAACACCTCTCTCTTCAACTTCGCAGAGCCGTAACGATGTACCGAGCATCTGCAGCTGACTGAATACAAATGTTGGTTCTGTTTTCGTCCGTATGAAATTCACGCTCTCCCACACATACACGCCCACACAGATATATACTGTACACACTCTCGCCCTCTCGTGCTCTTCCATTTTACCCGCATCGCATCGTGCAGTGGCTATGGACCATAGTATGGACAGTGGCATTGGTGTGCACGTCTAATGATGATGAGAATGACAGTACTCAATACTGACAATAGTGGGAAGATTTTCACTTTACACAGTCAGTGTCGACGGATGAAATAGCAGAATACCAGTGGGAATAACAGAAGTTACACCATGTGTATCTAGTAGTCACACCATATGTATCTGGCAGTTGCACTATGATTTTGTCAAGCAATTCCATCATATGTTTCATGTAGTTGGAAATCTTAATGTCTGTTTAGCAGTTGCACGAGTCTTAAGCAGTTCCACTATGGCTATGTCTGGCAATTCCATCATGTGTTTCTGGCAGGTGGACAATGTTTAGCTGTTACACCATGTCTGTATAGCAGCTACCCCATGTGTGTCTGGCAGTTCTGCCATGTCTGTGTAGCAGTTACACCATGTATGTCTGGCAGTTACACCATGTCTGTATTGCAGTTCTACCATGTCTGTATAGCAGTTACACTATGTGTGCCTGGCAGTTACACCAAGTGTGTCTGGCAGTTTCCCCATGTCTGTGTAGCAGTTACACCATGTGTGTCTGGCAGTTACACCATGTCTGTATAGCAGTTCTACCATGTCTGTATAGCAGTTCTACCATGTCTGTATAGCAGTTCTACCATATCTGTATAGCAGTTACACTATGTGTGCCTGGCAGTTACACCATGTGTGTCTGGCAGTTACACCATGTCTGCATTATAGTGTATAGCAGTTACACCATGTGTGTGTAGCAGTTACACCATGTCTGTGTAGCAGTTACACCATGTCTGTAAAGCAGTTACACCATGTGTGTCTGGTAGTTACACCATGTCTCTATAGCAGAACTTTACACCATGTGCATCTGGTAGTTACACCATGCCTGTGTAGCAGTTGAGTCATTCTTAGCTAGTAGAGACCAAATACAGGAATTTGATTCAAACAACAAACTTACTAGAAGAGTCCAACAACTTGTGCCATTTTGAAGGGATGTGTATCAACTATCTGAATATGTAAGCAGTGAATCAGTGTCTATAATACTTTAGACCAAAGAAAGGTTATTGTGGGGCGTCCCTGCACGGGTAACCTGCATGATGTTGTGACACCAATGCATGAAATTAATCGCTAGAAATCTTTTTTTCCCCAAAAAAACTATTAATATGATTGAAGTACTCATTTATCCATCAATGTGAATGATTATTACAGATAATGAGTGCAACTGGCAAGAGGTATGAGGCAAACAAATGTGTGACGCCATGTGCAGGTTACCATCGCACTTATTTTTTTCCCTTCAGTCCAGATTTTTGTACAATCACATTCATACTGAAGTCACATGATTTTCACATACAGACACTAGAAATATTTCAAGGATCACATAATAACACTAATTATTTGATGAAAATTGGCTATTCAAATGAAAATGGTAACCTGCGCGATGCACGACACCACTGCGTGACTTACATCAAAAGGACAGCAAAGACAGAATAACAAAAGGGAAACAAGCAAAGCAAATAAAAGCAATGGAGTAGTTTTATCTTTGTATTCAGAAGAATTTGCAGATCAAAACTTAAAAAATTAATGTCCGCGTGCGTCGGTGTTGGCGTCATGTAGAATGCAGAAATCCTCATCTGGGATCTGGGGAAAATGGTAAGAATTTCCTTTCTTTCTGAGGAAGTACACCTCCACTCCACTCTTGTCAGGTCAATTAAAAGACAAATCACTGCTCAGTTCTTTTGCAATAGTTAGCATGATCGACAAAGCATGCATGTCGGAAAGAAACAAGACGTTTTCTGGGAAAGCAACGCAGATCGCTTTGTTTCCTGGTTACCTGCAACACGTGTGCCACCACAAAATGGTGATGCGTGTGATGCAACCACCTGATCCCATGCTTCAAAGTTCCTTGAGAATAAGAGAAATCACTGCTCAGTAAATTAGCAATAGTTAGTTTGATCGACAAAACATACATGACGGAAAGAAACAAGACGTTTTCTAAAAAAGCAACGCAGATCACTTGGTTTCCCGGTTACCTGCAACACACACGACACCCGAAAAATGGACACGCGAATGGAAAATCATCAGGCCACAGCGAGCATCACACACAGCCGAGTATGCCAGATACAGAGAACGTTATTCCAGTTGAAACTCTTACATATACTTCTACCCACAATCGAAATGATGACAAATAAAAAGTAAAAATTGATGATAGGTGTTTATTCTGCCACGAATAAGTTGAGACACTTATTCATTAATTGCTGCTTTGTCCAAAATCTACGGAATGATGTTTATACAATTAATCAGTAGAAAAGTGAGAAGTAATAATCTCTTCAGTTCAGTCCATGACAGTAAGCTTGTGAACCATTAACCTCCACTACCTTCTCTCTTCCCTTAATAAAGCAATCAAAAGCATTTCCAACTCGAAATTTTAAAAAAGTCCATGCATTATTGTCACCTTTTCAGCGTGCCCTTTAGTTTAAGTATTTTGCATTGTCCATCCTTCAGATCTTTCCTGATTGCACTTACTTTTGTTGTTGTTACTACAAAACTTACTACAAAAACCATGAAGTCATTTCAGAATTAGTTTGTACTCTTATTTTCATTCTCTGTCCTTTTGCATCTGAAATGCTTCCGATGTATTGTATTCATCATAAATCCCCACACCTTTGGTTCCACTGTACCTTAATTTTTGCACATGAAAGTATATAAAAATATAATTTAAAAAACCTTAAGGACATTATACACCCTACATGGTTTTATTTTAATTTCAGGGTTTTCTTTTTTAAAACTGTAATAGTGCATGCTTATTCAACAATGTTTCCACCAAAGCTCAATATTAAAAACTATCTCTAAATGTCGGTACAACTATTTACCGCAATACCCCCAGATATACTGCAATACCCCCAAATACACCCAAATTACCCCACATATCAACATACAGACACTCTCAAATTCCCCCACTCAAATAGACGAAATATCTATAACTTCCATCTGAGAGTCGCTGCTGTTTTTTTTTTTAATGAAACCGGAAGTCGGCACACAAAAGGTGAAGGTCGCATCTAAAAAGTGCACAAACAAGCGCACACATGCGCAAAGAAGTGGTTGTACAGAATCATGGTCACGAAAAAACGACGAATCATGTTCACGAAAAAACGATCCACAAAAATTCATAACCGAGTAGGTGGTCAGCTTTTGAGTTTGAAAATTGCAGTAGCCGATTGAGAGAGCCATAGAGATGTCGCAAGTGCCAAAGGCATGAAAAGGTGTGTACAGTATTTGTATTTTGTTTTGGTTTTATAGAAAGACAATTATTGAAATATTAAATGATATATACTCTTACAGTAGCACACATGTACATATAATTATATAGTTCTAATATTTCATATACTTTCAATGTATTTTTATTGTATATTTTTGTGTGTGAGTACAATTACATAGAATAATAATAATGAACTAAACTGATAATACTGATTTATTGTGATCATTTGTGGGTGTTTTTCAGAATCCATGCCACGCTACCCATGCAGTAAATTCTGCAAACACTGCGGCAAAAATGACAGTGCGATTGAGTGCTCAGAATGTTGCGGTTGGGTACACAGGTACTTGTTTTGTTTACTTAATAATAATAACAGTATTAACAAGGCACTTATCTTAATTACGTCGGCTGCTCTGCATCCAACAATAACTTTAAGCACTCTCTCATTTTCTTACCATATATACGCTTCAACAGGGACCTTACAAAACGTGCTTAAGAAACAGCTATATTGTTATTTGAGTTAATTTCACATATTATATCTATTTACAATGAATTACTAGCACAAAGGGAATTTCAATTTGTAATTATTTATTTTGTTTTTAATCAGACGTTGTGTACCAATGGACTACGAGACGCTGGACAAATGGGGTGAAGGAGATTTGAACTTCATCTGCCCCACCAGCTACCTCTCTTTTGATGCTAAAACTGCATTAAATTAAAGAGGTAAATCAATGTTCTTTCTTTTGTTTCATTTATCAAGTGAAAGGAAAATGCAGACAATGTTGGGTTGTCTCCCTGTGATCTGAGGAACCAAATAGAAATGGCATCCCTTTGTCTTTAGGTGTTAAAGGGTTATTTAAAGGGTTATAAAAAGTCGTGTCTATTTTGGTATGTCTATTTTGGTATGTCTATCAAATTCATTTAATTTGTAACTGGTTTTTAAAAAACTGTTTAAATACAATTGTGCTAACCTATTATGTATTTGTTTTAAGATTGTCCGCCGCAAAGACTTATGATGAGAGGGTATCTGCTGCACGAACTGAGCAACTTTTGATGGCTACATACCACATTACTGATCCTCTTGAGCTGCTTGCCACCCTTGATCTAATTGTTGATGGCAGTGACGTTGGTGATGATGATGAAAAAGAAGATGACAGCAGTGATGATGGTGCTGATGTTGAGGACTGACAAAGGTGGAGGAAGAGTTGATGATGATGATGATGATGATGATGATGATGATGATGATGATGATAATGATGATGACAGCAGTGATGATGATAGTGACAAAGATGGAGGAAGAGGGGATGACAGCAGTGAAAAGGGTGGTGGAGGAAGAGGTGGTGATGATGAAGATGACAGCAGCAGTGAAAATGGTTGCGATGTTGATGACAGTGACAGTGGTGGAGGAAGAGGTGATAATGATGAAGAAGACGACAGCAGTGAAGATGGTGGTGATGTTGATGACAGTGACAGTGGTGGAGGAACAGGTGATGATGATGACGATGACAGCAGTGAAGATGGTGGTGGTATTGATGAGGGTGGTGATTAAGCGCACTGGAGACCCCTCCCCAATGAAAAATTAATGGACTCAGAAACCCTGATTTCCATACTTAAGACAGAAACATAATCTGAATCACTGCCCAAAGTTCCAGGTGGACCCAAAAACAAAGTATATTTTGTTGTATAAAAAACCACTTTCACCATTGAAACAACGGCAAACGTTCTCAGTTTGCAAATGACAGGGAAGGTTGGAACAGTAAAGGTTCAACAACAAAGAATCTCTTCATGCAGACAGATGAGAAGATCAGCCAAGTCATCATGAAAAATGACACCGTCTGTCTTCAGCGAAAAAACGAAAAGAAAACAGTATTTCTATCAGTCCCCCTCCCAACCTGAGATTTCCCACATAATCACACTCAACTGCTATTATGTCAAACATGGTCAACATGAGAAGTCAAAACAAGGGTATGAGAAAAGGTTAACGTGCCTGACGATGGACGGAGGACATGGGATTGCAGTCCACGAATATAAAGGTTAATGTCCACCTCCATACCTTCATGGAAATGCAAAGGGTCAAGCATCCAACTACATCCGACTCGAGCCAACGTGTATAGACAAGATGCGTGAATCACGCCAGAGACCCGGTGATCTCTACCTACAGGAGACGCAGCATTGCAACAACGGCCCAAGAAACAGAAAGCAACTGTACAACTTAAAATACAGGGAAAGGCCCAAAGACAATGATCGACAACACAGCAATAACTTTGCTGACCAAATGCCTGCCTTAGAGAATATGCAGCAGAACAATGCGTTTGTAAAGCTAATAATAAAACAGAGTCAGAAAATACCAGCTGCTGTATGTTATACTGAACAACAGATTGAAGATTTGCAGAGGTTCGGGTGCGCCCCTTCATCCCCACAAACAGTGATTGGAGTGGACAAAACCTTCAATCTGGGCGAGGTCCATGTAACGTTGCTCGCTTACAAGAACTTGGCCGTTAGAAGGGAAACGAAACATCACCCAGAGTTCTGTGGGCCAATATTGCTGCACGGAGAGAGCGATCTGTTTTTCAACATCTGGCAGGAAGACTGATATCAGAACCCACATATCAACCCCCAACACTCGGAAGCGACGAGGAGAAACCAATGAGAAAAGCCATGGCTATGGCATTTCCTGATTCCATACAAATGGCATGTACAAGGCACTTGCAAAAGAATCATGGAAAATCTCCGTGCCCAGATTCCTGAGCAGGAGATACACATTTTTGGTCTTCCAATAGGGGCAAGAGGAGGATGGATCCCTGAAAACAACAACATTTTCGCGTGTATCAAGCTCCATCTACCATCTCTGCAAAAAGGGCTGACGATTCGTGCCATTGGCGGCACTATAGCGTTAATGAGATCGTTCAGTGACGGGTTTGCCAAGAATAAATGAATCCAATGTAAATAGAGCGGACCTTTAGCTCTTTTTGTAAATATGTAAGTAAGTTGATTAATATATATTTTTCTTTTTATCCCCAATAGGACCGCCGCAAACGAATAAGCCTATGAGCTGGCTGCTCGACTATATGTATTTAGGATCTTAGTACCCAATATTACAAAGGGACTACAAGGTGTTTGGTAAACAATACACCAACCTCATTCCTGTTTCGTTAATGTACTTTCGCGTCCCGATGAATGAGGCATCTACAGTTGGAAGAGCACCTGTACTCGAAAAACTCGCACGGAATCATACGAGTACTATAACAAAGTGGGGCTGCCAAAATCCGAAAGAAAGAAACTTGTCAATGAAATATTAGAAAAAGGTGGGATCTTGGCCACAGCCTTATGATGCAAAAAACGAATGGATTATCTTGCATACAACTCCAGCGATGCAAAAAAAAAACCCATCTGCAACGGATCTGCCCAATGATAGAAGAAAACAGCAAAACCAGAAACCAACCTAATCTCCTGCTCCCTAGCAAGCAATGGACCAACAACAACTGTGAATCATTGAATCATGTGCTAAAGCAGAAAGTGGACTGGAGATCAAAGACATTAGTTGCCCTTGTTTCCCACCTCCAAGACAATGTCAACCAGCAGTATTCCCAGTAGAAGCGAGCCCTTTTTGGTACCAGAGAATTGTACTTGGACGAATACTACAAAAACTTTGAGGTACCAAGAGATGTTTGAATTCGCAAGACTGACAGCTGGAGAAACAAGCAACTGAGAACATTCAGAAAAATAAAAACAGAAAGCCTTCTCGTGAGAAGCACGGATGGTCCGACAACTGTTAAAGCCCCAGCCCACAAGGGCAAGGAACCTGGCCAAAGGAAACGGCCACGAAATGCAAAAACAACCCCCAAATCTAAGCGCACGAAGCCGAATTAAGACTCGGATTTTGATTGATGAATATCAATACCTCAAAGTTCTTGTAGTATTCGTCCAATGAAGGAGTAGACCTAAATGTTTGCATACAGTTGTAATTGAGCGCTGCTACTGATGATGGTGAAGGTTGCAATGATTTTTGTTCGCTGTTGATGCTCGAGTCTTTGTAACTTACATGTATATTTATGATGATGGAGTCTCTTTGAACACACATAGTACAAGAAAAAAAACACTTCTAGAACAGGTTATCAGTGGCTTCGAAACCTCAATCAGAACAATTACACGGTTACAACCAGTTTGATTATAATTTATGAATTGTAATGGATGAATGGATAGAGTTTTACGGCCTATCAGCCTTGAAGGCTATATAATGCCATTAAGCACGAAAATCACTAGAACAGTTTAGAGTAAACGCAAATCAAGTCACGGTGTCCCAAGTTATTCGCCTCTTACGAATCGCGTAGGGAGAAGCGGTGGGTCAATTCTTACCTCGAACCCACAGGGGGATATGAGCTGTGAACCAAAATTAATAACATCCAACTCACCGTGGGCCGCGTCCCCAGTCCTGGTCAGGAAAAAGGATGGCGGGGTGCGGTGGTGCTTGGATTACCAACGACTGAATGAGGTGACGAAGAAGGATGCGTTTCCATTGCCACTGATCTCGGATTGTCTGGATGCTCTAGCTGGAAACCAATTCATGAGCACGCTGGACATGGCATCGGGATACTGGCAGATCGAGATTCACCCACAAGACAGAGAGAAAACCGTGTTTATCACGCGTTTCGGCCTGTACGAGCACCGGCGAATGAGTTTCGGGTTGTGCAACGCCCCGAGCACTTTTCAGAGGGCCATGAACCTGGTTCTGAGGGGTCTAACCTGGAAGACGGTTCTGGCATTCCTGGACGACATCCTGGTACTCGGGCAAGATTTCGAAGAACATCTCCGGAACTTGAAGGAAGTTTTCGACAGATTCCGAGAGCACAACCTGAAGCTAAAGCCAAAAAAGTGCACCCTCTTCAACATGAAGGTCAAGTTCCTGGGGAAGATCGTGTCCGGCAATTCCGTCGAGATTGAACCCGACAGCACAGTGACCACAGAAAAGTGGCCCCAACCCAAGTGCACAAGAGAAATTGAGAGCTTCTTAGGTTTCGTCTACTACCACCGCAAGCATATCCCGCACTTGGCGGAGCTAGCACAACCCGTCTACCAGTTGACTGGAAAGGCAACGTTCGCCTGGGCGGATGAGCGTACAGAAGCATTCCAACAGCTGAAAAGAGCGGTATCTTCAGCCCACGTCCTCGCATTACCCCAGAGGAAGGGATGTTTATCCTGGACACGGATGCCTCTGACTCGGCTATTGGTGCCTCGCTGTCACAGGTGCAGGACGAGAAAGAAAGGGCCATTGCTTTTGCCAGCCGAAGTCTGTCCCCAGCGCAGAGGAAGTATTGCACTACCCGGAAGGAGCTCCTAGCGATCATTGCCTTCACTCGTCAGTTTAGGCATTATCTGCTCGGGCGACCTTTCCTCGTCAGGACCGACCACAACAGTTTGGCATGGCTTCTCAGGTTCAAGAACATCGAGGGTCAACTTGCTCGGTGGATTGAAGAAATTGCCCAGTACGACATGCGGGTTATACATAGAAAAGGGAACATCCACTCAAACGCTGACTACTTGTCGCGTTTGCCCGAGGAATTGGACCTCTGCGGGTGCTATCAGGCTGGAGCGGATCTCTCCCGTATTCCATGTGGTGGATGTCCCCTACTGCACGAGGATGCACTACCAGTGGGAACGTTTTGAGGAGGAGGTGGATGACGTTCTCCCATTGGCAGTGTCGGCTTCGGCAGTACCAACTATCCGGATGGCGAGTGCCGAGGGGTCCAGCAACTGGGTCCAGGTAATGGATCTACAGCAGAAAGGTAAGGAACAAGGTAAGGATGCGGATCTAAGCTTTGTCGGACGTTGGACAGCGGATGGGTATTCCCCATCGCAGGAGGAATTGGCCGCCAAGTCTCCAGTGGTGAAGCAGCTCTGGACCAAAAGATCACTGCTCACCTGGCAAGATGGTAACCTCTGGTACTGCTGGAGGAGTCAGGACAAGGCCATGCAACTGTGGGTGGTACCCCAGCAACTACGGCATACTCTGATGGCCCTGGCGCACTCT
>JAWQFJ010022699.1:0-26284 GCA_034096865.1 Theodoxus fluviatilis | reverse complement strand
CAAAGCTGCACTGCGCCATGCCTCTATCAAAGCTGCACTGTAGCCATGCCTCTATCAAATCTGCACGCACTGCGCCATGCCTCTATCAAAGCTGCACTGCACTGCGCCATGCCTCTATCAAAGCTGCACGACTGCGCCATGCCTCTATCAAAGCTGCACGCACTGCGCCATGCCTCTATCAAACCCTGCACTGCGCCATGCCTCTATCAAAGCTGCACTGCTTGTGCCATGCCTCTATCAAAGCTGCACTGCACTGCGCCATGCCTCTATCAAAGCTGCACTGCCCGCGTCATGCCTCTATCAAAGCCGCACTGCGTCATGCCTCTATCAAAGCTGCACTGCGCCATGCCTCTATCAAAGCTGCACTGCGTCATGCCTCTATCAAAGCTGCACTGCACTGCGCCATGCCTCTATCAATGCTGCACTGCGCCATGCCTCTATCAAAACTGCACTGCACTGCGCCATGCCTCTATCAAAGCTGCACTGCACTGCGCCATGCCTCTATCAAAGCTGCACTGCGCCATGCCTCTATCAAAACTGCTGCACTGCGCCATGCCTCTATCAAAACTGCACTGCACTGCGCCATGCCTCTATCAAAGCACTGCACTGCGCCATGCCTCTATCAAAGCTGCACTGCGCCATGCCTCTATGAAAGCTGCACTGCGCCATGCCTCTATCAAAACTGCACTGCACTGCGCCATGCCTCTATCAAAGCTGCACTGCACTGCGCCATGCCTCTATCAAAGCTGCACTGCACTGCGCCATGCCTCTATGAAAGCTGCACTGCGCCATGCCTCTATCAAAGCTGCACTGCGCCATGCCCCTATCAAAACTGCACTGAACTGCGCCATGCCCCTATCAAAGCTGCTCTGCACTGCGCCATGCCTCTATCAAAGCTGCACTGCGCCATGCCTCTATCAAAGCTGCACTGCACTGCGCCATGCCTCTATGAAAGCTGCACTGCGCCATGCCTCTATCAAAGCTGCACTGCGCCATGCCTCTATCAAAACTGCACTGCACTGCGCCATGCCTCTATGAAAGCTGCACTGCGCCATGCCTCTATCAAAGCTGCACTGCGCCATGCCTCTATCAAAGCTGCACTGCGCCATGCCTCTATCAAAGCTGCACTGCGCCATGCCTCTATCAAAGCTGCACTGCACTGCGCCATGCCTCTATCAAAGCTGCACTGCACTGCGCCATGCCTCTATCAAAGCTGCACTGCACTGCGCCATGCCTCTATCAAAGCTGCACTGCACTGCGCCATGCTTCTATCAAAGCTGCACTGCACTGCGCCATGCCTCTATCAAAGCTGCACTGCGCCATGCCTCTATCAAAGCTGCACTGCACTGCGCCATGCCTCTATCAAAGCTGCACTGCACTGCGCCATGACTCTATCAAAGCTGCACTGCGCCATGCCTCTATCAAAGCTGCACTGCACTGCGCCATGCCTCTATCAAAGCTGCACTGCGCCATGCCTCTATCAATGCTGCACTGCGCCATGCCTCTATCAAAGCTGCACTGCGCCATGCCTCTATCAAAACTGCACTGCACTGCGCCATGCCTCTATCAAAGCTGCACTGCGCCATGCCTCTATCAAAACTGCACTGCACTGCGCCATGCCTCTATCAAAGCTGCACTGCGCCATGCCTCTATCAAAGCTGCACTGCGCCATGCCTCTATCAAAGCTGCACTGCACTGCGCCATGCCTCTATCAAAGCTGCACTGCACTGCGCCATGCCTCTATCAAAGCACTGCACTGCGCCATGCCTCTATCAAAGCTGCACTGCGCCATGCCTCTATCAAAACTGCTCTGCACTGCGCCATGCCTCTATCAAAGCTGCACTGCACTGCGCCATGCCCCTATCAAAGCTGCACTGCGCCATGCCTCTATCAAAGCTGCACTGCGCCATGCCTCTATCAAAGCTGCACTGCACTGCGCCATGCCTCTATCAAAGCTGCACTGCACTGCGCCATGCCTCTATCAAAGCTGCACTGCGCCATGCCTCTATCAAAACTGCACTGCACTGCGCCATGCCTCTATGAAAGCTGCACTGCACTGCGCCATGCCTCTATCAAAGCTGCACTGCGCCATGCCTCTATCAATGCTGCACTGCGCCATGCCTCTATGAAAGCTGCACTGCGCCATGCCTCTATCAAAGCTGCACTGCACTGCGCCATGCCTCTATCAAAGCTGCACTGCGCCATGCCTCTATGAAAGCTGCACTGCGCCATGCCTCTATCAAAGCTGCACTGCACTGCGCCATGCCTCTATCAAAGCTGCACTGCACTGCGCCATGCCTCTATCAAAGCTGCACTGCGCCATGCTTCTATCAAAGCTGCACTGCGCCATGCCTCTATCAAAACTGCACTGCGCCATGCCTCTATCAAAGCTGCACTGCGCCATGCCTCTATCAAAGCTGCACTGCGCCATGCCTCTATCAAAGCTGCACTGCGCCATGCCTCTATCAAAGCTGCACTGCGCCATGCCTCTATCAAAGCTGCACTGCACTGCGCCATGCCTCTATGAAAGCTGCACTGCACTGCGCCATGCCTCTATCAAAGCTGCACTGCACTGCGCCATGCCTCTATCAAAGCTGCACTGCACTGCGCCATGCCTCTATCAAATCTGCACTGCGCCATGCCTCTATCAAAGCTGCACTGCGCCATGCCTCTATCAAAGCTGCACTGCGCCATGCCTCTATCAAAGCTGCACTGCGCCATGCCTCTATCAAAGCTGCACTGCACTGCGCCATGCCTCTATCAAAGCTGCACTGCGCCATGCCTCTATCAAAGCTGCACTGCGCCATGCCTCTATCAATGCTGCACTGCACTGCGCCATGCCTCTATCAAAGCTGCACTGCGCCATGCCTCTATCAAAGCTGCACTGCGCCATGCCTCTATCAAAGCTGCACTGCACTGCGCCATGCCTCTATCAAAGCTGCACTGCGCCATGCCTCTATCAAAGCTGCACTGCGCCATGCCTCTATCAAAGCTGCACTGCACTGCGCCATGCCTCTATCAAAGCTGCACTGCGCCATGCCTCTATCAAAGCTGCACTGCACTGCGCCATGCCTCTATCAAAGCTGCACTGCACTGCGCCATGCCTCTATCAAAGCTGCACTGCGCCATGCCTCTATCAAATCTGCACTGCGCCATGCCTCTATCAAAGCTGCACTGCGCCATGCCTCTATCAAAGCTGCACTGCGCCATGCCTCTATCAAAGCTGCACTGCACTGCGCCATGCCTCTATCAAAGCTGCACTGCGCCATGCCTCTATCAAAGCTGCACTGCGCCATGCCTCTATCAAAGCTGCACTGCGCCATGCCTCTATCAAAGCTGCACTGCACTGCGCCATGCCTCTATCAAAGCTGCACTGCGCCATGCCTCTATCAAAGCTGCACTGCGCCATGCCTCTATCAAAGCTGCACTGCACTGCGCCATGCCTCTATCAAAGCTGCACTGCACTGCGCCATGCCTCTATCAAAGCTGCACTGCGCCATGCCTCTATCAAAGCTGCACTGCGCCATGCCTCTATCAAAGCTGCACTGCACTGCGCCATGCCTCTATCAAAGCTGCACTGCGCCATGCCTCTATCAAAGCTGCACTGCGCCATGCCTCTATCAAAGCTGCACTGCACTGCGCCATGCCTCTATCAAAGCTGCACTGCACGCCATGCCTCTATCAAAGCTGCACTGCACTGCGCCATGCCTCTATCAAAGCTGCACTGCACTGCGCCATGCCTCTATCAAAGCTGCACTGCACTGCGCCATGCCTCTATCAAAGCTGCACTGCGCCATGCCTCTATCAAACTGCACTGCACTGCGCCATGCCTCTATCAAAGCTGCACTGCGCCATGCCTCTATCAAAGCTGCACTGCGCCATGCCTCTATCAAAGCTGCACTGCACTGCGCCATGCCTCTATCAAAGCTGCACTGCGCCATGCCTCTATCAAAGCTGCACTGCACTGCGCCATGCCTCTATCAATGCTGCACTGCGCCATGCCTCTATCAAAGCTGCACTGCGCCATGCCTCTATCAAAGCTGCACTGCGCCATGCCTCTATCAAAGCTGCACTGCACTGCGCCATGCCTCTATCAAAGCTGCACTGCGCCATGCCTCTATCAAAGCTGCACTGCGCCATGCCTCTATCAAAGCTGCACTGCGCCATGCCTCTATCAAAGCTGCACTGCGCCATGCCTCTATCAAAGCTGCACTGCGCCATGCCTCTATCAAAGCTGCACTGCGCCATGCCTCTATCAAAGCTGCACTGCGCCATGCCTCTATCAAAGCTGCACTGCGCCATGCCTCTATCAAAGCTGCACTGCGCCATGCCTCTATCAAAGCTGCACTGCGCCATGCCTCTATCAAAGCTGCACTGCACTGCGCCATGCCTCTATCAAAGCTGCACTGCGCCATGCCTCTATCAAAGCTGCACTGCGCCATGCCTCTATCAAAGCTGCACTGCACTGCGCCATGCCTCTATCAAAGCTGCACTGCACTGCGCCATGCCTCTATCAAAGCTGCACTGCATGCGCCATGCCTCTATCAAAGCTGCACTGCGCCATGCCTCTATCAAAGCTGCACTGCGCCATGCCTCTATCAAAGCTGCACTGCGCCATGCCTCTATCAAAGCTGCACTGCGCCATGCCTCTATCAAAGCTGCACTGCACGCCATGCCTCTATCAAAGCTGCACTGCGCCATGCCTCTATCAAAGCTGCACTGCACTGCGCCATGCCTCTATCAAAGCTGCACTGCACTGCGCCATGCCTCTATCAAAGCTGCACTGCGCCATGCCTCTATCAAAGCTGCACTGCGCCATGCCTCTATCAAAGCTGCACTGCACTGCGCCATGCCTCTATCAAAGCTGCACTGCGCCATGCCTCTATCAAAGCTGCACTGCGCCATGCCTCTATCAAAGCTGCACTGCACTGCGCCATGCCTCTATCAAAGCTGCACTGCGCCATGCCTCTATCAAAGCTGCACTGCGCCATGCCTCTATCAAAGCTGCACTGCACTGCGCCATGCCTCTATCAAAGCTGCACTGCGCCATGCCTCTATCAAAGCTGCACTGCACTGCGCCATGCCTCTATCAAAGCTGCACTGCACTGCGCCATGCCTCTATCAAAGCTGCACTGCGCCATGCCTCTATCAAAGCTGCACTGCGCCATGCCTCTATCAAAGCTGCACTGCACTGCGCCATGCCTCTATCAAAGCTGCACTGCACTGCGCCATGCCTCTATCAAAGCTGCACTGCACTGCGCCATGCCTCTATCAAAGCTGCACTGCACTGCGCCATGCCTCTATCAAAGCTGCACTGCGCCATGCCTCTATCAAAGCTGCACTGCGCCATGCCTCTATCAAAGCTGCACTGCGCCATGCCTCTATCAAAGCTGCACTGCGCCATGCCTCTATCAAAGCTGCACTGCGCCATGCCTCTATCAAAGCTGCACTGCACTGCGCCATGCCTCTATCAAAGCTGCACTGCGCCATGCCTCTATCAAAGCTGCACTGCACTGCGCCATGCCTCTATCAAAGCTGCACTGCGCCATGCCTCTATCAAAGCTGCACTGCACTGCGCCATGCCTCTATCAAAGCTGCACTGCGCCATGCCTCTATCAAAGCTGCACTGCACTGCGCCATGCCTCTATCAAAGCTGCACTGCGCCATGCCTCTATCAAAGCTGCACTGCACTGCGCCATGCCTCTATCAAAGCTGCACTGCGCCATGCCTCTATCAAAGCTGCACTGCGCCATGCCTCTATCAAAGCTGCACTGCACTGCGCCATGCCTCTATCAAAGCTGCACTGCGCCATGCCTCTATCAAAGCTGCACTGCGCCATGCCTCTATCAAAGCTGCACTGCGCCATGCCTCTATCAAAGCTGCACTGCGCCATGCCTCTATCAAAGCTGCACTGCACTGCGCCATGCCTCTATCAAAGCTGCACTGCGCCATGCCTCTATCAAAGCTGCACTGCGCCATGCCTCTATCAAAGCTGCACTGCACTGCGCCATGCCTCTATCAAAGCTGCACTGCGCCATGCCTCTATCAAAGCTGCACTGCGCCATGCCTCTATCAAAGCTGCACTGCGCCATGCCTCTATCAAAGCTGCACTGCGCCATGCCTCTATCAAAGCTGCACTGCACTGCGCCATGCCTCTATCAAAGCTGCACTGCGCCATGCCTCTATCAAAGCTGCACTGCACTGCGCCATGCCTCTATCAAAGCTGCACTGCACTGCGCCATGCCTCTATCAAAGCTGCACTGCACTGCGCCATGCCTCTATCAAAGCTGCACTGCGCCATGCCTCTATCAAAGCTGCACTGCACTGCGCCATGCCTCTATCAAAGCTGCACTGCGCCATGCCTCTATCAAAGCTGCACTGCGCCATGCCTCTATCAAAGCTGCACTGCACTGCGCCATGCCTCTATCAAAGCTGCACTGCGCCATGCCTCTATCAAAGCTGCACTGCACTGCGCCATGCCTCTATCAAAGCTGCACTGCGCCATGCCTCTATCAAAGCTGCACTGCGCCATGCCTCTATCAAAGCTGCACTGCACTGCGCCATGCCTCTATCAAAGCTGCACTGCGCCATGCCTCTATCAAAGCTGCACTGCACTGCGCCATGCCTCTATCAAAGCTGCACTGCGCCATGCCTCTATCAAAGCTGCACTGCGCCATGCCTCTATCAAAGCTGCACTGCGCCATGCCTCTATCAAAGCTGCACTGCACTGCGCCATGCCTCTATCAAAGCTGCACTGCGCCATGCCTCTATCAAAGCTGCACTGCGCCATGCCTCTATCAAAGCTGCACTGCGCCATGCCTCTATCAAAGCTGCACTGCACTGCGCCATGCCTCTATCAAAGCTGCACTGCACTGCGCCATGCCTCTATCAAAGCTGCACTGCACTGCGCCATGCCTCTATCAAAGCTGCACTGCGCCATGCCTCTATCAAAGCTGCACTGCGCCATGCCTCTATCAAAGCTGCACTGCGCCATGCCTCTATCAAAGCTGCACTGCACTGCGCCATGCCTCTATCAAAGCTGCACTGCACTGCGCCATGCCTCTATCAAAGCTGCACTGCGCCATGCCTCTATCAAAGCTGCACTGCGCCATGCCTCTATCAAAGCTGCACTGCACTGCGCCATGCCTCTATCAAAGCTGCACTGCGCCATGCCTCTATCAAAGCTGCACTGCGCCATGCCTCTATCAAAGCTGCACTGCACTGCGCCATGCCTCTATCAAAGCTGCACTGCACTGCGCCATGCCTCTATCAAAGCTGCACTGCGCCATGCCTCTATCAAAGCTGCACTGCACTGCGCCATGCCTCTATCAAAGCTGCACTGCACTGCGCCATGCCTCTATCAAAGCTGCACTGCACTGCGCCATGCCTCTATCAAAGCTGCACTGCGCCATGCCTCTATCAAAGCTGCACTGCGCCATGCCTCTATCAAAGCTGCACTGCGCCATGCCTCTATCAAAGCTGCACTGCACTGCGCCATGCCTCTATCAAAGCTGCACTGCGCCATGCCTCTATCAAAGCTGCACTGCGCCATGCCTCTATCAAAGCTGCACTGCGCCATGCCTCTATCAAAGCTGCACTGCGCCATGCCTCTATCAAAGCTGCACTGCGCCATGCCTCTATCAAAGCTGCACTGCGCCATGCCTCTATCAAAGCTGCACTGCGCCATGCCTCTATCAAAGCTGCACTGCGCCATGCCTCTATCAAAGCTGCACTGCGCCATGCCTCTATCAAAGCTGCACTGCGCCATGCCTCTATCAAAGCTGCACTGCGCCATGCCTCTATCAAAGCTGCACTGCACTGCGCCATGCCTCTATCAAAGCTGCACTGCGCCATGCCTCTATCAAAGCTGCACTGCACTGCGCCATGCCTCTATCAAAGCTGCACTGCACTGCGCCATGCCTCTATCAAAGCTGCACTGCACTGCGCCATGCCTCTATCAAAGCTGCACTGCACTGCGCCATGCCTCTATCAAAGCTGCACTGCGCCATGCCTCTATCAAAGCTGCACTGCGCCATGCCTCTATCAAAGCTGCACTGCGCCATGCCTCTATCAAAGCTGCACTGCACTGCGCCATGCCTCTATCAAAGCTGCACTGCACTGCGCCATGCCTCTATCAAAGCTGCACTGCGCCATGCCTCTATCAAAGCTGCACTGCACTGCGCCATGCCTCTATCAAAGCTGCACTGCACTGCGCCATGCCTCTATCAAAGCTGCACTGCGCCATGCCTCTATCAAAGCTGCACTGCACTGCGCCATGCCTCTATCAAAGCTGCACTGCACTGCGCCATGCCTCTATCAAAGCTGCACTGCACTGCGCCATGCCTCTATCAAAGCTGCACTGCGCCATGCCTCTATCAAAGCTGCACTGCACTGCGCCATGCCTCTATCAAAGCTGCACTGCACTGCGCCATGCCTCTATCAAAGCTGCACTGCACTGCGCCATGCCTCTATCAAAGCTGCACTGCGCCATGCCTCTATCAAAGCTGCACTGCGCCATGCCTCTATCAAAGCTGCACTGCGCCATGCCTCTATCAAAGCTGCACTGCACTGCGCCATGCCTCTATCAAAGCTGCACTGCGCCATGCCTCTATCAAAGCTGCACTGCGCCATGCCTCTATCAAAGCTGCACTGCGCCATGCCTCTATCAAAGCTGCACTGCGCCATGCCTCTATCAAAGCTGCACTGCGCCATGCCTCTATCAAAGCTGCACTGCACTGCGCCATGCCTCTATCAAAGCTGCACTGCGCCATGCCTCTATCAAAGCTGCACTGCGCCATGCCTCTATCAAAGCTGCACTGCGCCATGCCTCTATGAAAGCTGCACTGCGCCATGCCTCTATCAAAGCTGCACTGCGCCATGCCTCTATCAAAGCTGCACTGCGCCATGCCTCTATCAAAGCTGCACTGCACTGCGCCATGCCTCTATCAAAGCTGCACTGCGCCATGCCTCTATCAAAACTGCACTGCGCCATGCCTCTATCAAAGCTGCACTGCACTGCGCCATGCCTCTATCAAAGCTGCACTGCGCCATGCCTCTATCAAAGCTGCACTGCGCCATGCCTCTATCAAAGCTGCACTGCGCCATGCCTCTATCAAAGCTGCACTGCGCCATGCCTCTATCAAAGCTGCACTGCGCCATGCCTCTATCAAAGCTGCACTGCGCCATGCCTCTATCAAAGCTGCACTGCGCCATGCCTCTATCAAAGCTGCACTGCGCCATGCCTCTATCAAAGCTGCACTGCGCCATGCCTCTATCAAAGCTGCACTGCGCCATGCCTCTATCAAAGCTGCACTGCACTGCGCCATGCCTCTATCAAAGCTGCACTGCGCCATGCCTCTATGAAAGCTGCACTGCGCCATGCCTCTATCAAAGCTGCACTGCACTGCGCCATGCCTCTATCAAAGCTGCACTGCGCCATGCCTCTATCAAAGCTGCACTGCGCCATGCCTCTATCAAAGCTGCACTGCACTGCGCCATGCCTCTATCAAAGCTGCACTGCGCCATGCCTCTATCAAAGCTGCACTGCGCCATGCCTCTATCAAACTGCACTGCACTGCGCCATGCCTCTATCAAAGCTGCACTGCGCCATGCCTCTATCAAAGCTGCACTGCGCCATGCCTCTATCAAAGCTGCACTGCGCCATGCCTCTATCAAAACTGCACTGCGCCATGCCTCTATCAAAGCTGCACTGCGCCATGCCTCTATCAAAGCTGCACTGCGCCATGCCTCTATCAAAGCTGCACTGCGCCATGCCTCTATCAAAGCTGCACTGCGCCATGCCTCTATCAAAGCTGCACTGCGCCATGCCTCTATCAAAGCTGCACTGCGCCATGCCTCTATCAAAGCTGCACTGCACTGCGCCATGCCTCTATCAAAGCTGCACTGCGCCATGCCTCTATCAAAGCTGCACTGCGCCATGCCTCTATCAAAGCTGCACTGCGCCATGCCTCTATCAAAGCTGCACTGCACTGCGCCATGCCTCTATCAAAGCTGCACTGCGCCATGCCTCTATCAAAGCTGCACTGCACTGCGCCATGCCTCTATCAAAGCTGCACTGCGCCATGCCTCTATCAAAGCTGCACTGCGCCATGCCTCTATCAAAGCTGCACTGCGCCATGCCTCTATCAAAGCTGCACTGCGCCATGCCTCTATCAAAGCTGCACTGCGCCATGCCTCTATCAAAGCTGCACTGCACTGCGCCATGCCTCTATCAAAGCTGCACTGCGCCATGCCTCTATCAAAGCTGCACTGCACTGCGCCATGCCTCTATCAAAGCTGCACTGCGCCATGCCTCTATCAAAGCTGCACTGCACTGCGCCATGCCTCTATCAAAGCTGCACTGCGCCATGCCTCTATCAAAGCTGCACTGCGCCATGCCTCTATCAAAGCTGCAATGCGCCATGCCTCTATCAAAGCTGCACTGCGCCATGCCTCTATCAAAGCTGCACTGCACTGCGCCATGCCTCTATCAAAGCTGCACTGCGCCATGCCTCTATCAAAGCTGCACTGCGCCATGCCTCTATCAAAGCTGCACTGCGCCATGCCTCTATCAAAGCTGCACTGCACTGCGCCATGCCTCTATCAAAGCTGCACTGCGCCATGCCTCTATCAAAGCTGCACTGCACTGCGCCATGCCTCTATCAAAGCTGCACTGCGCCATGCCTCTATCAAAGCTGCACTGCACTGCGCCATGCCTCTATCAAAGCTGCACTGCGCCATGCCTCTATCAAAGCTGCACTGCACTGCGCCATGCCTCTATCAAAGCTGCACTGCGCCATGCCTCTATCAAAGCTGCACTGCACTGCGCCATGCCTCTATCAAAGCTGCACTGCGCCATGCCTCTATCAAAGCTGCACTGCGCCATGCCTCTATCAAAGCTGCACTGCGCCATGCCTCTATCAAAGCTGCACTGCACTGCGCCATGCCTCTATCAAAGCTGCACTGCGCCATGCCTCTATCAAACTGCACTGCACTGCGCCATGCCTCTATCAAAGCTGCACTGCGCCATGCCTCTATCAAAGCTGCACTGCGCCATGCCTCTATCAAAGCTGCACTGCGCCATGCCTCTATCAAAGCTGCACTGCGCCATGCCTCTATCAAAGCTGCACTGCACTGCGCCATGCCTCTATCAAAGCTGCACTGCGCCATGCCTCTATCAAAGCTGCACTGCGCCATGCCTCTATCAAAGCTGCACTGCACTGCGCCATGCCTCTATCAAAGCTGCACTGCACTGCGCCATGCCTCTATCAAAGCTGCACTGCGCCATGCCTCTATCAAAGCTGCACTGCGCCATGCCTCTATCAAAGCTGCACTGCGCCATGCCTCTATCAAAGCTGCACTGCACTGCGCCATGCCTCTATCAAAGCTGCACTGCGCCATGCCTCTATCAAAGCTGCACTGCGCCATGCCTCTATCAAAGCACTGCACTGCGCCATGCCTCTATCAAAGCTGCACTGCGCCATGCCTCTATCAAAGCTGCACTGCGCCATGCCTCTATCAAAGCTGCACTGCACTGCGCCATGCCTCTATCAAAGCTGCACTGCGCCATGCCTCTATCAAAGCTGCACTGCGCCATGCCTCTATCAAAGCTGCACTGCGCCATGCCTCTATCAAAGCTGCACTGCGCCATGCCTCTATCAAAGCTGCACTGCGCCATGCCTCTATCAAAGCTGCACTGCACTGCGCCATGCCTCTATCAAAGCTGCACTGCGCCATGCCTCTATCAAAGCTGCACTGCGCCATGCCTCTATCAAAGCTGCACTGCACTGCGCCATGCCTCTATCAAAGCTGCACTGCACTGCGCCATGCCTCTATCAAAGCTGCACTGCACTGCGCCATGCCTCTATCAAAGCTGCACTGCGCCATGCCTCTATCAAAGCTGCACTGCGCCATGCCTCTATCAAAGCTGCACTGCGCCATGCCTCTATCAAAGCTGCACTGCACTGCGCCATGCCTCTATCAAAGCTGCACTGCACTGCGCCATGCCTCTATCAAAGCTGCACTGCGCCATGCCTCTATCAAAGCTGCACTGCGCCATGCCTCTATCAAAGCTGCACTGCACTGCGCCATGCCTCTATCAAAGCTGCACTGCGCCATGCCTCTATCAAAGCTGCACTGCGCCATGCCTCTATCAAAGCTGCACTGCACTGCGCCATGCCTCTATCAAAGCTGCACTGCACTGCGCCATGCCTCTATCAAAGCTGCACTGCACTGCGCCATGCCTCTATCAAAGCTGCACTGCGCCATGCCTCTATCAAAGCTGCACTGCACTGCGCCATGCCTCTATCAAAGCTGCACTGCACTGCGCCATGCCTCTATCAAAGCTGCACTGCACTGCGCCATGCCTCTATCAAAGCTGCACTGCGCCATGCCTCTATCAAAGCTGCACTGCGCCATGCCTCTATCAAAGCTGCACTGCGCCATGCCTCTATCAAAGCTGCACTGCACTGCGCCATGCCTCTATCAAAGCTGCACTGCGCCATGCCTCTATCAAAGCTGCACTGCGCCATGCCTCTATCAAAGCTGCACTGCGCCATGCCTCTATCAAAGCTGCACTGCGCCATGCCTCTATCAAAGCTGCACTGCGCCATGCCTCTATCAAAGCTGCACTGCGCCATGCCTCTATCAAAGCTGCACTGCGCCATGCCTCTATCAAAGCTGCACTGCGCCATGCCTCTATCAAAGCTGCACTGCACTGCGCCATGCCTCTATCAAAGCTGCACTGCGCCATGCCTCTATCAAAGCTGCACTGCGCCATGCCTCTATCAAAGCTGCACTGCGCCATGCCTCTATCAAAGCTGCACTGCACTGCGCCATGCCTCTATCAAAGCTGCACTGCGCCATGCCTCTATCAAAGCTGCACTGCGCCATGCCTCTATCAAAGCTGCACTGCACTGCGCCATGCCTCTATCAAAGCTGCACTGCACTGCGCCATGCCTCTATCAAAGCTGCACTGCGCCATGCCTCTATCAAAGCTGCACTGCGCCATGCCTCTATCAAAGCTGCACTGCGCCATGCCTCTATCAAAGCTGCACTGCGCCATGCCTCTATCAAAGCTGCACTGCGCCATGCCTCTATCAAAGCTGCACTGCGCCATGCCTCTATCAAAGCTGCACTGCGCCATGCCTCTATCAAAGCTGCACTGCGCCATGCCTCTATCAAAGCTGCACTGCGCCATGCCTCTATCAAAGCTGCACTGCGCCATGCCTCTATCAAAGCTGCACTGCGCCATGCCTCTATCAAAGCTGCACTGCACTGCGCCATGCCTCTATCAAAGCTGCACTGCACTGCGCCATGCCTCTATCAAAGCTGCACTGCGCCATGCCTCTATCAAAGCTGCACTGCGCCATGCCTCTATCAAAGCTGCACTGCACTGCGCCATGCCTCTATCAAAGCTGCACTGCGCCATGCCTCTATCAAAGCTGCACTGCGCCATGCCTCTATCAAAGCTGCACTGCGCCATGCCTCTATCAAAGCTGCACTGCACTGCGCCATGCCTCTATCAAAGCTGCACTGCGCCATGCCTCTATCAAAGCTGCACTGCGCCATGCCTCTATCAAAGCTGCACTGCGCCATGCCTCTATCAAAGCTGCACTGCGCCATGCCTCTATCAAAGCTGCACTGCGCCATGCCTCTATCAAAGCTGCACTGCGCCATGCCTCTATCAAAGCTGCACTGCACTGCGCCATGCCTCTATCAAAGCTGCACTGCGCCATGCCTCTATCAAAGCTGCACTGCACTGCGCCATGCCTCTATCAAAGCTGCACTGCGCCATGCCTCTATCAAAGCTGCACTGCACTGCGCCATGCCTCTATCAAAGCTGCACTGCGCCATGCCTCTATCAAAGCTGCACTGCACTGCGCCATGCCTCTATCAAAGCTGCACTGCGCCATGCCTCTATCAAAGCTGCACTGCGCCATGCCTCTATCAAAGCTGCACTGCGCCATGCCTCTATCAAAGCTGCACTGCACTGCGCCATGCCTCTATCAAAGCTGCACTGCGCCATGCCTCTATCAAAGCTGCACAGCGCCATGCCTCTATCAAAGCTGCACTGCGCCATGCCTCTATCAAAGCTGCACTGCACTGCGCCATGCCTCTATCAAAGCTGCACTGCGCCATGCCTCTATCAAAGCTGCACTGCGCCATGCCTCTATCAAAGCTGCACTGCGCCATGCCTCTATCAAAGCTGCACTGCGCCATGCCTCTATCAAAGCTGCACTGCGCCATGCCTCTATCAAAGCTGCACTGCGCCATGCCTCTATCAAAGCTGCACTGCACTGCGCCATGCCTCTATCAAAGCTGCACTGCACTGCGCCATGCCTCTATCAAAGCTGCACTGCACTGCGCCATGCCTCTATCAAAGCTGCACTGCGCCATGCCTCTATCAAAGCTGCACTGCACTGCGCCATGCCTCTATCAAAGCTGCACTGCGCCATGCCTCTATCAAAGCTGCACTGCACTGCGCCATGCCTCTATCAAAGCTGCACTGCACTGCGCCATGCCTCTATCAAAGCTGCACTGCGCCATGCCTCTATCAAAGCTGCACTGCGCCATGCCTCTATCAAAGCTGCACTGCACTGCGCCATGCCTCTATCAAAGCTGCACTGCGCCATGCCTCTATCAAAGCTGCACTGCACTGCGCCATGCCTCTATCAAAGCTGCACTGCACTGCGCCATGCCTCTATCAAAGCTGCACTGCGCCATGCCTCTATCAAAGCTGCACTGCGCCATGCCTCTATCAAAGCTGCACTGCGCCATGCCTCTATCAAAGCTGCACTGCGCCATGCCTCTATCAAAGCTGCACTGCGCCATGCCTCTATCAAAGCTGCACTGCACTGCGCCATGCCTCTATCAAAGCTGCACTGCGCCATGCCTCTATCAAAGCTGCACTGCGCCATGCCTCTATCAAAGCTGCACTGCGCCATGCCTCTATCAAAGCTGCACTGCACTGCGCCATGCCTCTATCAAAGCTGCACTGCGCCATGCCTCTATCAAAGCTGCACTGCGCCATGCCTCTATCAAAGCTGCACTGCACTGCGCCATGCCTCTATCAAAGCTGCACTGCACTGCGCCATGCCTCTATCAAAGCTGCACTGCGCCATGCCTCTATCAAAGCTGCACTGCGCCATGCCTCTATCAAAGCTGCACTGCACTGCGCCATGCCTCTATCAAAGCTGCACTGCACTGCGCCATGCCTCTATCAAAGCTGCACTGCGCCATGCCTCTATCAAAGCTGCACTGCGCCATGCCTCTATCAAAGCTGCACTGCGCCATGCCTCTATCAAAGCTGCACTGCGCCATGCCTCTATCAAAGCTGCACTGCGCCATGCCTCTATCAAAGCTGCACTGCGCCATGCCTCTATCAAAGCTGCACTGCGCCATGCCTCTATCAAAGCTGCACTGCACTGCGCCATGCCTCTATCAAAGCTGCACTGCGCCATGCCTCTATCAAAGCTGCACTGCGCCATGCCTCTATCAAAGCTGCACTGCGCCATGCCTCTATCAAAGCTGCACTGCGCCATGCCTCTATCAAAGCTGCACTGCGCCATGCCTCTATCAAAGCTGCACTGCGCCATGCCTCTATCAAAGCTGCACTGCACTGCGCCATGCCTCTATCAAAGCCGCACTGCGCCATGCCTCTATCAAAGCTGCACTGCGCCATGCCTCTATCAAAGCTGCACTGCGCCATGCCTCTATCAAAGCTGCACTGCGCCATGCCTCTATCAAAGCTGCACTGCACTGCGCCATGCCTCTATCAAAGCTGCACTGCGCCATGCCTCTATCAAAGCTGCACTGCGCCATGCCTCTATCAAAGCTGCACTGCGCCATGCCTCTATCAAAGCTGCACTGCGCCATGCCTCTATCAAAGCTGCACTGCGCCATGCCTCTATCAAAGCTGCACTGCACTGCGCCATGCCTCTATCAAAGCTGCACTGCACTGCGCCATGCCTCTATCAAAGCTGCACTGCGCCATGCCTCTATCAAAGCTGCACTGCGCCATGCCTCTATCAAAGCTGCACTGCACTGCGCCATGCCTCTATCAAAGCTGCACTGCACTGCGCCATGCCTCTATCAAAGCTGCACTGCGCCATGCCTCTATCAAAGCTGCACTGCGCCATGCCTCTATCAAAGCTGCACTGCACTGCGCCATGCCTCTATCAAAGCTGCACTGCACTGCGCCATGCCTCTATCAAAGCTGCACTGCACTGCGCCATGCCTCTATCAAAGCTGCACTGCGCCATGCCTCTATCAAAGCTGCACTGCGCCATGCCTCTATCAAAGCTGCACTGCACTGCGCCATGCCTCTATCAAAGCTGCACTGCACTGCGCCATGCCTCTATCAAAGCTGCACTGCGCCATGCCTCTATCAAAGCTGCACTGCGCCATGCCTCTATCAAAGCTGCACTGCGCCATGCCTCTATCAAAGCTGCACTGCGCCATGCCTCTATCAAAGCTGCACTGCGCCATGCCTCTATCAAAGCTGCACTGCACTGCGCCATGCCTCTATCAAAGCTGCACTGCGCCATGCCTCTATCAAAGCTGCACTGCGCCATGCCTCTATCAAAGCTGCACTGCGCCATGCCTCTATCAAAGCTGCACTGCACTGCGCCATGCCTCTATCAAAGCTGCACTGCGCCATGCCTCTATCAAAGCTGCACTGCGCCATGCCTCTATCAAAGCTGCACTGCGCCATGCCTCTATCAAAGCTGCACTGCGCCATGCCTCTATCAAAGCTGCACTGCGCCAATGCCTCTATCAAAGCACTGCACTGCGCCATGCCTCTATCAAAGCTGCACTGCGCCATGCCTCTATCAAAGCTGCACTGCGCCATGCCTCTATCAAAGCTGCACTGCGCCATGCCTCTATCAAAGCTGCACTGCACTGCGCCATGCCTCTATCAAAGCTGCACTGCGCCATGCCTCTATCAAAGCTGCACTGCACTGCGCCATGCCTCTATCAAAGCTGCACTGCGCCATGCCTCTATCAAAGCTGCACTGCGCCATGCCTCTATCAAAGCTGCACTGCGCCATGCCTCTATCAAAGCTGCACTGCGCCATGCCTCTATCAAAGCTGCACTGCGCCATGCCTCTATCAAAGCTGCACTGCACTGCGCCATGCCTCTATCAAAGCTGCACTGCGCCATGCCTCTATCAAAGCTGCACTGCGCCATGCCTCTATCAAAGCTGCACTGCGCCATGCCTCTATCAAAGCTGCACTGCACTGCGCCATGCCTCTATCAAAGCTGCACTGCGCCATGCCTCTATCAAAGCTGCACTGCACTGCGCCATGCCTCTATCAAAGCTGCACTGCACTGCGCCATGCCTCTATCAAAGCTGCACTGCGCCATGCCTCTATCAAAGCTGCACTGCACTGCGCCATGCCTCTATCAAAGCTGCACTGCGCCATGCCTCTATCAAAGCTGCACTGCACTGCGCCATGCCTCTATCAAAGCTGCACTGCGCCATGCCTCTATCAAAGCTGCACTGCACTGCGCCATGCCTCTATCAAAGCTGCACTGCGCCATGCCTCTATCAAAGCTGCACTGCGCCATGCCTCTATCAAAGCTGCACTGCGCCATGCCTCTATCAAAGCTGCACTGCGCCATGCCTCTATCAAAGCTGCACTGCGCCATGCCTCTATCAAAGCTGCACTGCGCCATGCCTCTATCAAAGCTGCACTGCACTGCGCCATGCCTCTATCAAAGCTGCACTGCGCCATGCCTCTATCAAAGCTGCACTGCACTGCGCCATGCCTCTATCAAAGCTGCACTGCACTGCGCCATGCCTCTATCAAAGCTGCACTGCACTGCGCCATGCCTCTATCAAAGCTGCACTGCGCCATGCCTCTATCAAAGCTGCACTGCACTGCGCCATGCCTCTATCAAAGCTGCACTGCACTGCGCCATGCCTCTATCAAAGCTGCACTGCGCCATGCCTCTATCAAAGCTGCACTGCGCCATGCCTCTATCAAAGCTGCACTGCGCCATGCCTCTATCAAAGCTGCACTGCGCCATGCCTCTATCAAAGCTGCACTGCGCCATGCCTCTATCAAAGCTGCACTGCGCCATGCCTCTATCAAAGCTGCACTGCACTGCGCCATGCCTCTATCAAAGCTGCACTGCGCCATGCCTCTATCAAAGCTGCACTGCGCCATGCCTCTATCAAAGCTGCACTGCGCCATGCCTCTATATGCCCGCATCAGCCCCCCCCCCCGTCCCTCCCCCCGCTCCACGTTCTGACCGTCCTGTCGCGTCTGTCTGTCTGCCTGGACTGTCTGTCTGTCTGTCTGTCTGCTGTCTGTCTCTCTCTCTCTACTCTCTCTCCCTCTCCTCATCTCTTCTCTCTCTCTCTCTCTCTTTCTCTCTCTCTGCGCGCGAGCGTGTGTGTGTGTGTGTGTGTGTCCCTGTCTATCTGTCTGTCTGTCTGTCTGTCTCTCTCTCTGTCTCTCTCTCTCTCTGTCTCTCTCTCTCATTTTCTGTCTGTCGGTCTCGGTCTCTCTCCGTCGGTCACTCTCTGTCGGTCTCTGTCTCTGTCTCTGTCTCTGTCTCTCTCTCTTTCTCTCTCTCTTTCTCTCTCTCTCTCTCTCTATCTCTATGTCTCACTCTGTCTCAATGTGTGTGTGTCTGTGTGTCTGTCTGTCTGTCTGTCTGTCTGTCTCTCTCTCTCTCTGTCTCTCTCTGTCTCTCTCTCTCTCTCTCTCTGTGTGTTTCTATGTCTCACTCTGTCTCAATGTCTGTCTCTCTCTCTCTGTCTCTCTCTCTCCCTCTCTCTCTCCCTCTCTCTCTCTCTCTCCCTTTCTCTCATTCTCTCTCTCCTCTCTCTCTCTCTCTCATTCTCTCTCTCTCTCTCTCTCTTTCTCTCTCTCTCTCTCTCTCTCTCTCTCTCTCTCTCTCTCTCTCTCTCTCTCTCTGCCTGATGCTGCTTCGCTGTGACTTGCGGAGTTGCCTCCCTTGCAATTCCTGAGATGTGTGGTCGCCGTCTGCAGAACAAAGTTTGAAGAAACTTGTTTAATAGCAGCACGCACCATGGTAACCACGACCCCTGAATAATGTTTGCCTGATTATGTATTTAAATATAGACTCTGTGTCTGGATACCTGTTCTTATTTTTTGTTTTGCTTACGAGTGATAGACAAAGTTTAGCCTGTGTATAAATATAAACTTCATGTGTATTCTAGGAGCCCTTGATATGTAGCGATGCACGCATTTTCATTTCTGACTATGACAAGGATTTACTTTCTTGAGTGTGTTATTGCAACATCTGTCTCATAATCAACTTTCAAAATTATTTCCATCTTAAATTCTGAACAACGGGTGATTTGAACGAAAATTCAAACCTGACCAGTGTTGTGATAGAGTGTCTAAAAATGTTGCATTTTGATATTGAGGATTACACGTGCGATGAATAGACTCTTCCATGCAGCATGTATGTTTGCCGACAAATTATCAACATTGTTTCAGTGTGAAGTAACGATCCCTCACGAATCCGCTCCTGCAACTCTTTCGTAAGAATGCAACCCATTCCTTCCACTAACTTTACCACGAACATAAAATGTTGTCCTTCCTTCCTCTGGTTAATAATGCAAATGAAGACCTCCCCCCCAAAATTCAACAAATATAAAATTAACAACTGAGCTACACAATGATTATGAACAACGGGATTTTGAAGTTTTTTAAGATGATGTCAGATTGCCCTATCAAACACACGTGTTATGTCTTGTCCGCTGTGGTTTTAATGCAAATTCTCTCCTTTTGATTGATGGTTTCATCGAATGTCAATTTAACTGCACTTGTAACACATGAACATTACTATGGTATATCATTCCAAGCCAGAAATCACCTTTTAGCCGTACAGCTCCCTAAGAATGGCACGAGACGTACGCGCAGCATGGTACAGTGCAGGGTGGGCACAGTATGCTGTGCATAGTGGGAAAATGCTGTTGAACTATCATGGAACGTTTTTAAATCTTTCGGGTCATCTTTACGTAAATTTCATTTGCTCATGCATGTTATCAGCTCTGTAGCTCGATTCAACTTGGATTTGTTAAAATTGATCAGATTAAGTATCTTTTGACAAAACTTAGTTCCGTTAGCACATATTTATTTTGACATTTTAGTCTGAATCGATTTAGTATAATCAAGCTTATTCAGTCAAATCTTACCAGCTGATTTCAATTTGCTTCAGTTGAATTTAATGTGATTCAGCTTGTCGCTAAATAAGTGAAAGGAGTTCAGTCCAATTCATTTCAGCGCATTTCACTTCAGTTCAGTTAAAATCAGCTTATTTCATTTCAATCCAGTTAATTCAGTTCAATTCATGTGTTTCAGTTCTGAGCAGTTGATAATAATCATTTGTTCAATTCCAGTTAATTTAAGAATTATTTTATTCCTGTGAACTGCGTTCAGTCCAGTTTCATTAGAGAACTACGTACAGCTGATTTATATTTATTTCATAAATGATTATTTAACATCTTTATTGATTAGCAATTTGATTTGTAATCAAATCTGTTCAATTCAATCAGTTTAGCAGGATGAAATTCAAGTCGCTCTATTCACTTTAGTTGGTTCATTTCCACTGATACGGACTGAATTTGAACTTCTAAGCAATGTCTTTCATATAACGTATCACAATTCTTGAATGGTGGTATGTCGTGGGGTCCGCGTATGCCTCAGATTGTGAAAATGAAAGTGTTCCTGTCTTCGCTATGCCATGCTTTGGCTCAGTACTGCAAAATATCCCGTTCCCTTCCCCCTTCTTTCCTTTCATCTTTAAATCTTCCCTTGCCAGTTTACCTCTCACAGACTTCCCAACTCATCCTTGGTTTCACTCTCGAGTCCTACATCGGTCATCTCCCTCTGTTTATCTTCTGTCTGTACGTATGGGGCGTGTGTGTGTGTGTGTGTGTGTGTGTGTGTGTGTGTGTGTGTGTGTGTGTATACGTATGTATGTGTGTGCTTGTGTGTGTGCGTGTGCGCGCGTGCGCGTGCGTGCATGTAGCGTGTGTGTTTGTGTGTTCGTGTGTGCGTGCGTGTGTGTGTGTGTATGTGTGTGCGTGCGTGCGTGTATATGTATGTATATGTATGTGTGCGCGTGCAAGTAGGTATAGTGTGCGCGACCGCGTGAGTGCTTGCGTGCATACGCGATAGTGTCTGCTCGTAATTCGCATGTCCACATGCCTGCTTATCCGTAAGTCTGAGCGTACATTCGTTTATCGGCATACCATCATGTTTGTATGCTTCTGTGTCTGTGTGATGTTTGTATGTTTGTGTCTGTGCGATGTTTGTATGTTTGTGTCTGTGCGATGTTTGTATGTTTGTGTCTGTGCGATGTTTGTAAGTTTGTGTCTGAATAATTATGTGTTTTCATTTTGTATAGATGACTCTCTCTCTCTCTCTCAATCTCTCTCTCTCTCTCTCTCTCTCTCTCTCTCTCTCTCTCTCTCTCTCTCTCTCTAACTCCCCATCCTTAAGCGGACTCTTCTCATGTTTCACGTCTCTCCGGCGTTTTTCTCCTCCCTTTACTTTCTCTATTGCCGCCCACCTCCACCTCCACCATTCTCTCTCTCCCTCCATCCCATCCACTCTCCCTGTTCTCCCTCGTCCTTTATTCTCCTTGCCTCTCTCAACTCCCCACTCCCACACCCCATCTCCACCACCCACACAACACCCGCAATCCCCACCACCCCCACAACCCCCACAACCCCCCACAACCCCCACAACCCCCACAACCCTCACAACTCCCACCACCCCCAGTCTCCAAAACTTCCTCACCGGAGAGTGGTTACCCCTTAAAGAGCTTTTCTCAACGAAAGTTTTTTGAGCAGGCATCGACAGCTTTAAGGGTGCTCCCCAGACGCCCATTTTTTTGGCATCCGAGGTTAATTTCCAGGCCAGGGAAATCCACTTCTGTAATTCAGGTCATTGGAAAGGACAGGACGTCCTCCAAGAGTCACCGCTGTAAAAACAGTTTATCCTCGGGAAGAATGCATTATGCGCCGCGAAACTCGCTTTCATCCCGGTCTCAATTAAAACAATGACGCGGTAATATCAATTCTCGAGGTGGCGAATCCTTTGGTCTCGTTTCCTAACTTTAATCCTGTCATAAATCCTTTAGATTTTTTTTAATCGAGTGTCACACTGCGACAGATTTTCATGGAGTGGCGGGGTTAATCCTCTTGAATCATTCTGAAATGAGAGTGCAGCGCTTTTTCACTCTAATCCTTGCTTGGATGGCGACCTCAATACTCCTCATCGACTTTTGATAGAGCATGACGCTGCAGTTCCTTCGCTTGACTCTCGCTTCTTAGAAAGAGAAACAGAATCATCACTTCACTCAGGCTATGCTGTTGCTGTCTGCTTCCGATTCTTCTGGACGCAATCAGTGAGTGTCATGTCTGTAGAAATTCCCGGTCCTTCAAGACCGTTGCACTAGGTGCAACACGTTTTTGAATCCTACACACGTTTCCTCGCGTGCAAGCAGGTGTTTCAGTGAACTTTTGCGTCACCAGAAACGATTTCAAGATTTACGACTGGTTCTATTCTCCCAGTGTTTAAAGTGAAATGTTTCTGCCCGGCAGCCAATGGGAACGCTCCTTGTCTTCAACCGTCGCTCTTTTTCCTCACAACAGTCAATGATGTCCGCCATGTTTTCTTCGGTTCGCATTCAAAACGCTCATTTGAAGAATTACTGACACACATACAAAGAAATCATAAACATATAACAGTACTAATTTCCCAAAATTCTACGTAGAATGCATATCAAAAGTTGGTTTAATTCGCCACATTATTAAAATCGAGAAATGGGTCCTAGTCCGAGGTGCAAGTCGACTTGGGCCACTGACAGATACGTTATACTACATGGCTTATCCTGTACGCTGAGAGAGACACGTTATACTACATGGCTTATCCTGAACGCTGAGAGATACGTTATACTACATGGCTTATCCTGAACGCTGAGAGATACGTTATACTTCATGGCTTATCCTGTACGCTGAGAGATTCGTTATACTACATGGCTTATCCTGAACGCTGAGAGATACGTTATACTACATGGCTTATCCTGAACGCTGAGAGATACGCTATACTACATGGCTTATCCCGAACGCTGAGATATACATTATACTTCATGGCTTATCCTGTACGCTGAGAGATACATTATACTACATGGCTTATCCTGTACGCTGAGAGATACGTTATACTACATGACTTATCCTGTGCGCTGAGAGATACGTTATACTACATGGCTTATCCTGAACGCTGAGAGATTCGTTATACTACATGGCTTATCCTGTACGCTGAGAGATACGTTATACTTCATGGCTTATCCTGTACGCTGAGAGATACGTTATACTACATGACTTATCCTGTACGCTGAGAGATACGTTATACTACATGGCTTATCCTGTACGCTGAGAGATACGTTATACTACATGGCTTATCCTGTACGCTGAGAGATACGATATACTACATGGCTTATCCTGTACGCTGATAGATACGTTATATTGCATGGCTTATCCTGAACGCTGAGAGATACGTTATACTACATGGCTTATCCTGTACGCTGAGAGATACGTTATACTACATGGCTTATCCTGTACTCTGAGAGATACATTATACTACATGGCTTATCCTGTACGCTGAGATACATTATACTACATGGCTTATCCCGAACGCTGAGAGATACATTATACTACATGGCTTATCCTGTACGCTGATATATACATTATGCTACATGGCTTATCCTGTACGCTGAGAGATACATTATACTACATGGCTTATCCCGAACGCTGAGAGATACGTTATACTACATGGCTTATCCTGTACCCTGAGAGATACGTTATACTACATGGCTTATCCTGTACGCTGAGATACATTATACTACATGGCTTATCCCGAACGCTGAGAGATACGTTATACTACAAGGCTTATTCTGTACGCTGAGATACATTATACTACATGGCTTATCCCGAACGCTGAGAGATACATTATACTACATGGCTTATCCTGTACGCTGATATATACATTAGGCTACATGGCTTATCCTGTACGCTGAGAGATACATTATACTACATGGCTTATCCCGAACGCTGAGAGATACGTTATACTACATGGCTTATCCCGAACGCTGAGAGATACGTTATACTACATGGCTTATCCTGTACCCTGAGAGATACGTTATACTACATGGCTTATCCTGTACGCTGAGAGATACGTTATAGTACATGGCTTATCCTGAACGCTGAGAGATACGTTATACTACATGGCTTATTCTGTACGCTGAGATACATTATACTACATGGCTTATCCCGAACGCTGAGATATGCATTATACTACATGGCTTATCCTGTACGCTGAGAGGTACATTATACTACATGGCTTATCCTGTACACTGAGAGATACATTATACTACATGGCTTATCCTGTACGCTGAGATACATTATACTACATGGCTTATCCTGTACGCTGAGAGATACCTTATACTACATGGCTTATCCTGTACGCTGAGAGATACATTATACTACATGGCTTATCCTGTACGCTGAGAGATACATTATACTACATGGCTTATCCTGTACGCTGAGAGATTCGTTATACTACATGGCTTATCCTGTACGCTGAGAGATACGTTATACTACATGGCTTATCCTGTACGCTGAGAGATGCATTATACTACATGGCTTATCCCGAACGCTGTGAGATACATTATACTACATAGCTTATCCTGTACGCTGAGAGATACGTTATACTACATGGCTTATCCTGTACGCTGAGAGATACGTTATACTACATGGCTTATCCCGAACGCTGAGAGATACTGTATACTATATGGCTTATTCTGTACCCTGAGAGATACGTTATACTACATGGCTTATCCTGTACGCTGAGAGATTCGTTATACCACATGGCTTATCCTGTACGCTGAGAGATACGTTATACTACATGGCTTATCCTGTACGCTGAGAGATACGTTATACTACATGGCTTATCCTGTACGCTGAGAGATACGTTATACTACATGGCTTATCCTGTACGCTGAGAGATACATTATACTACATGGCTTATCCCGAACGCTGAGAGATACATTATACTACATGGCTTATCCTGTACGCTGAGAGATACATTATACTACATGGCTTATCCCGAACGCTGAGAGATACATTATACTACATGGCTTATCCTGTACGCTGAGAGATACATTATACTACATGGCTTATCCTGTACGCTGAGAGATACATTATACTACATGGCTTATCCTGTACGCTGAGAGATACATTATACTACATGGCTTATCCTGTACGCTGAGAGATACATTATACTACATGGCTTATCCCGAACGCTGAGAGATACGTTATACTACATGGCTTATCCTGTACGCTGAGAGATACGTTATACTACATGGCTTATCCTGTACGCTGAGAGATACGTTATACGTCCTCAAATCGGAGCATATCACCACCTACCTTCAGAAACTACACTGGCTCCGTGTTGAGGACCGTATCACTTACAAAATTGCATGCTTATCTTTCAACGCATTCACACAGAAAGGACCCGCATACCTCACAGCCCTCATAGACACTTACACGCCACGCAGAACACTTCGCTCTTCAGCAAACACCACCACCCTCGTCCCTCGTAAAATGAAATCATCTTTTGGTGACCGCTCTTTCTTTGCCTCCGCTCCTCTCGTCTGGAACTCTCTCCCTGCTAATCTTCGTCTGTATCCCTCTTCCGAGTCTGACTCTTTCCGCGCTGATCTAAAGACACACCTGTTCTCTCTTGCATACACATCTGCCAAATAGCCCCCCCCCCCCCCCCCCCCCCCCCCCTCCCACTGACCCCACCCGCTCAACTTCACAGCTCCCCGTACATATTCTCGTAATTGTATTTTGTAAATATTTTGTTTTGATTCACTTATCTCGTTTGTGTTTGCTTGCTTGTTTGTTCTCTTTATTTGCTTATTTCATTCTTGTTTAGATTGTCGATTGGTTGTCTGCTTGCTTGTTTATTTATTGTGTTGGTATGCCTGCTTGATTGTGTTGGATTATTTAGCCTGCTTGTTTGTTTATTTTTTCTTTTGTTGTTGCTTGCTTCAACAGTGTTTGATTATTCTGCCTGCTCGCTTGTTAATGTTATGTGTTTGTATGCTTGCTCTGATTGTATGTGATTTTGCTGCTAGTGTTGATTGCCTACGTGATTTGCTTGTATCTGATTGTCTGCTTGTGATGTGTGAACGAGATTGTAAAGCGCTTAGAGCTCACTTGAGAAT